>SRSE01000760.1:0-21303 GCA_005024645.1 Planiliza haematocheilus
ACTACACACACATTTATAATCCATCCATTCATTCATCTTCTTCGTGGGGTCTGCTGGAGCCTATCCTAGCTGTCATTGGTCTAGAGGGGGGGCCACCCTGGACAGGTCTCCAGTCTATCACAGGGCTAACACAGAGAGACAGAATCACCAATGAACCTAAGCAGCATGTCTTTGGACAGTGGGAGGAAGCTGGAGAACCTGGAGAGAACCCACACAGACACAGGGAGAACATGCAGACTACACACAGAAAAGCTAGATAGACACGTGATCGATGTCAATAGAAAATAGTTTGACAGAATGTTTGATAATTTCACTTGAACTCTGATAGAGAAAAATAGGAAGAAAACCCAGAGACACAACTGCAAGGCATTCTGGGGGATGTAGGCAGAGGAAGGGCTTTAGCCTCTTGACCTATCACGGCCCAGCTAAGACAACAACAACAACAACAACAACAACAACAGAACGGCGTGGAGTGAAATGAGAATATGAGTGAGACAGCACGAGAGCCTCCACATTCACTAGATCCCAAACTGATCAAGTATCTGTGGGATGATCCACAGAGGCCCCTCCCTCAAAGACCCCCCACTAACAACATTGTGTTTCTAGACACCACAGGACACCCTCAGAAGGGACATGTCCATTCTCTGATGAGTCACCACAAGGCAGACAATACTAGTCATAATGTTATGGCTGATGGTGTATAAGTATATAGAAGGAAGATACAGTAAGTAATCCTCAGCCATGTCTGATCCAAGCTGTCAGACCAGTTCTGACACATCCTGGATCCTGAGTCATGTGAGCTCAGGTTAAAATCACTTCATCTTTTATTCACCAGTAAAACACATATATGACCTTTTTAACTCATTAAGCTCGTAATTTTCTGAACACCTGCAAATGTCAAATAGATATTATAAAAATAGATAATCATGATCCATAAATGTTCCTCTGATCAGTAAAGAAGTGACATGAACTGAATCTAATCACAGTGATCCAGTTAATGGAGACTACTTCCTGGTTCATTCAAGGACAATAAATCACATTAGTAGAAAGAACATTAAGTTTAATATGAACATTATCTATTTTTCACATTTTTAAAAAAATAATTTAATTACATTTTTTATAATATAAAAAAATCTAATAACTCGTTTTTTTCAGGTTAAAAAGCAAACTTGAAACATGAACAAATGCACAGACCCTCTTCTGTTTTATTGTCCTTCATATTCTAGTTTATAATCAATCATTAACTCTGGGTTTCTGTTATCGTTCTCTATCATCTTTAAATGCTGCATGTAATCATGTTTCAGGACATTTTTAATAGTTTTTTTTTCTTTTCTGTTTAGATATTCAAACAAATTAAATTATTTAAATAAACAGATGAATGAATCATTTCACCAGAATTCACTTCCTGGTTCCATAACACCAGCCTTATCAACACATCTGTTAATCTGAACTGACCTGCCAGTTTTTAGTTTTCATTTTATTTATTGAGCTGTGTCAACTTTTAAAAACAGAACTTAAAGCACCTGCTGAACTCACCTCAGGTTGATTTACTGACTCTTTCTACCTTCGTGTGTGGAGGAAAGAAGCTGCTTCTCTTCTGTTCACAGGTAGTTTTAATGGGCGGGGCCTTAAACTCACCTGGACTCTGAGCAGGAGAGGAAATGAGGTGTGTCCAAAGTCTCATCAGATTAAACTCGACCATGAAACAAGAAGAACACAGTGTTGAAGGTTGTAACTCCTGCTGGAGAGAATTCACTGAAATAATTACCTTTTAGTTTTTATTTATACTTTAAGTTTTTAAAAAGAACGTTTTCTTTTTTACTGTTTTCTTTTCTCTTTTGCAACGAAAATTATAATCAATCAGAAAAGTTCAATAAAAAGAAAATTGTAAACAGCTGTAAAATTGAAAAGCTACTCTAACATAAAATACATCTTTTATTATTTTATTTTATTTTATTTTATTCCATGAGAAAAAACAAATGTTTCTGTGTCTTCATGCTGTGATGCAGGTTTTCCAGCAGGTGGCGCTGTTGTAGAGGAATCAGATCATTCAGCAGAGAGCTTCAGAAATCCCTCCATCAACATTTAGTCATTCTGTTTTAAAGGTTGAACTGGCTTCATTAAATTGAAGGATTCAGGAGATTATTTCTAAACAGGCTGTTGAACCGACCACAGCTGAACATTCACTTTGTTTCCAGATGTGTTTGAACATCAGGACGGGATGAGTTCAGATCCACAGTGTTTAATGAAACACTGGAAACATCACATGTTGTTTTCAGGACTGAGAGAAGATACCACATCATAATGTTTTTAATCTGTGTCATCAGTCTGGTTCATCAGCTTTAATTGAAGATGTTTTACTGCTTCATACTTGAATGTTTCAGCGTGAGGAACTTTGGGACACCGACATGTTCATCAAAAACAAAACCAGCATGAGTGAAATGAAGCACTGTTGATGGTGCTCAGCTTTTACTGAGCGACTCTGAGCTAAACACAATCCTGTTTAGCTCTGCTGCTGAGTTCCTCCACAACTAAAGGACCACAGACAACTGTGGACACTACCGGTCAAAGATTTTAGAAGACCCCAATATTAAAATCTTTTATTGGATTGATGCAGTTTCATGTCTCATTGACTCTGAAATGAAGCCACAGAACAAAGTCCTGACTCTGGATCCTGCAGCACTTCCCCAGACCATCAACCTTAATATTCCATGTTAACAGTAGATGTCACACACTGAGGAACCGTCCTTTTCACCTACTCTACAGTGAACAAAACTCTTGCTTGATGAACTGAAGATCTCCAGTTTTGATTCATCAGTTCATAACACCTTCTTCCAGTCTTCAGTCGTCCATTCCCGTTGTTTCATGGTCCAGTCCAGCCTCTTTTTCTTGTTCTTCCATCTAAGCAAAGTCTTTCCAGCTGCAACTCAACCTGCCAGACCTGCAACTCAAAGTCTTCTCTTCACATCTGAAACTGAGACTTGATTACTACGCCCACTGTGAGGCTGGGCTTGAAGCTGTTGTCCTGTGAGCTGCCTCTCAAACTTGTCCTCTGAGTTTGCTGTGGCTTTGGGTCTGATCCACTTCTTACTCTCAGAGTTTCTTTTGATAGTGAAGAAAACTGTACTCACTGACACCTTTTTAGTAACACAGCTACTTAGTCCAGTACAGTACTGTTCAGATAATGCTCATGAGGGTTTGGTACCTCAGTGTGTTCCTACACTGCTTGATGCAGATGGAGGAGGCTGGAAGTGTTTCAAGATTGGTTGAGACACATCTAGGAACTGGTAGCATCAACTTGTAAGGTTTGATCAAAACAGCTTTAGTGTAAACCCATTTCTTGTTCCCTAAACAAGGCTTTTCTGTATAATTCTGAAATGTGCATCATTATTTAGCTTTTTTTAACCTCTGGCAGTTCATCACTTACCTTTGTACCATTTTAAGCTGTTGGACGTTAACTGCTTGAATTTCAATAAAAAACTGTAAAATGGGATGTTCTAAAACTTTTGACTGGTCGTGTATTTGTATCTATGAAATGATTCATTAGCATTTCATTCTGTGAAGTCATTTCCACCACTTCAAACTTTTACTTTTTAACGTTGGTTGGTTTTTGGTTGACTACTTGGTTTCCTAGGGTTAGGTATGGCACTGTAAATATTCCTTGTACCCTAAACATATTAACTCTAATATCGTTTTTTTTCTCTTAACTTAATTACTCCTTGGGATCACCTCACTGCTTCTCTTCTCCTCTCATCTTTTAAAGTCAGGTGCAGTAAAGCAATAAGGTATGAATAAAAGATTAAAGTAAACTTCTGAGTAGCCAATGTTCCTAGGCCAGCACACAGCCCACGTTCAGCTGGTAGTCAGATTCCTGGAGCTGATCTGGTTGAAATAAATCTCAGGCTTTGAGAAGACGTATGAGACTTTGACTGAAGGTCAGAGGTATGCACACCTGTGCTTCACATCCCTCCACCAACACAGCATGCTGTATTAATAATGAAACATTCACTGCTTCCTGCATCAGGACTGAACATCAACCCAACACTGAGGTGCAATAAATGCTCATAAATGCTTAGAATAAAGTGGAAAATAAGCCAGTCACAGCCGGTAGCATAGAAACAGTCTTTATTGGTACATTTCAAAGTACATGGTGACACAGAGGAGAGGCGTTTACAGGGTTCATTCTACTCTGCTTTTATTCTGAAGGTCCAAACTGCAGTCAGTTTATTCATCTGGTTGAAACTCCACTTGTTTCTGTTACATGTATATACGAGGTGCCATCCATGCTAACTGTTTCCACTCACTTTCTGTCTCTGTGCTAAGCTAGGCTAACTGAAACACAGACAGGAGACCGTGATGTGGAAAGATGTGACCGTGACAGAAATCTAAATGTTGTACTGTCCCTTTAATACTCTTCCTGTCACCTGGTGGTCAGTCTTTTTCAAGGTCAAAGGTCAGATCACCAACCAGACTGACTTCACTGATGATGATGACGGCACTTACACAGACTTAATTTAAATGTAGAAGAGGATTATAGACTAAATAAATATCTTTGACTTTACAGTCGCACGCATCTTTGGCATCGTTTCTGTTGCAGGTAAGAACTTAAAGGAGCTGGAAGGAAGAAATACAGAGTCAGAAATCTGCATTCATGTGAACTACAAACTGTTAAAACTGACACAGATATATTATAGTTATAATAATTATAATAATTATTAATATTCACTTTAAACTCTGATATTATGTGAAAACCTCACAACTCCAGGTTTTAGTGCTCACCCTCCAAAAGGAACTAAAATCAGACAGCATGCAAACTAAATACAGTTGGTCTCTGCAGCAGCATTTCAAAGTTGCTATCGAGAACTTGGGCTGCATATGCACCAATCAGCCATAACATTATGACCCCTGACAGATGAAGTGAATAACTCTGATTATCTTGTATCAGCCTCGTTCCAAAGGGTGGATATATCAGACACTTAACACATCGTCATCAAAACTGATGTTGGAAGCAGGAAAAATGTTCAAATGGAAGGATTTGAGAAACTTTGACCAGGAAGAAACAACTGTGATGTCTAGACGTCTGGATCAGAGAATCTCCATGTCAACAGTGGTCCAAGGAAGGATAGATAGATAGATAGATAGATACTTTATTAATCCCGGGGGAAATTCAAGACAACCAGAGGACAGGTCATGGACCAAGGGTCACTGAGTCTGACGCATGTGGTTCTGGAGTCAGAGAGGAGACAGAATACTCAGTGGATCTCAGACAGTTCAAGGTGTCCATGCTGACCTCTGACCCCTGATGGGAGATCAGAACTGGACCATAGAGACATGGAGGAAGGTGGTTCTGGTCTGATGGATCATCTGTTCTTTTAAATCACATGTTGCTTACCTGGGAACACATGGTACCAGGATGTAAAGAACAGCTGTATGAGGTTGTCATGAGGGTGTTCTTGATCTGTAATAATGTCCAGGTGGTATGTTCCAAAGAAACATCCACGTAAATGTTTCCCAGAAAGAACATTACAAGCTGACGAGATCCTGGATCACTTCACTGGCTGCTGGTTTTAATGTTACGGCTGATCAGTGCATATGTAAATAGAATTCATATTCTACCCGTCACAGGAAGAGAGAAAAGTGGTAGATTCAACTAATCTGAACCTTTAGGAATAAAGATAAAGTTTTTGTTTGAAGAAAATAAAGTTGGAATTAGACGCAAATGTATTTTTACAAAAAAGCTGCAATATAGAAAAAAAATAAAGTATTTTAAGATAAAGCTTCCGTTGTCCTGAAACTTTCTTTGCATCATTTAATAAAATACAATCAACAATAACTTCATAATGTCATGAATGTTTTATCTCCATCTTTTCTTGTGGAACAATAACTTCTCATCATATCTGGACTTTTCTTCTCAACTTTTTTTGTGCATCATTTCACACAGAACCATCAGTGGAGAAGATAAATGATTTGATTGTGTTTGTGGTGATCGCCTCAGAGTCTAAAAATCTTCTTCTCTTTGATATTTGACTTTCAAACATCTGTAACGTTTGTTTGGAGACGCTTGAAGGCTTTTGGGGGATTTTGGAGATGTGAGGTTTTTCAGCTGAGGACACCGCTGCTGTATTTGACTGTGCATTAAAGGGCCGCTCTAACGTCTGGTAGCAGCCTGGTCGGAGACGTCTTCCGTCCCCTAGCACGGCGGCTCAGCTGAGATCATCCAGAAACTGAACGGTCGTCGCTTCAACTCCTTCAAGTCTGCTGAGGTCACTAGAGTATTAGAGGCAAACTATGTACTGTTAAAAAGATGAAGTAAGAAAACGGTAAAAAACATTCAGTTCATTCTGTTTAACTTTGTCCATGTTTTAATATAAACCAGCATCATCTGTTATCAGCAAGACAGTCTTGTTCTGTTACTCTGTTATCGATTGCTTTTGTGAGTTTGTGCTAACGTCCACATTCTAGTGAAAGCTCTGAGGAAACAGCACCCAATCATGTGATTATTCCTTCCTGTTTTCCAGCTAATATGTCCACAGTATACATTACTAAGTGACTGCAATCATTTTCTAAAACAAGGTTAAGTTTGAAGAGGATGTAAACCAAAGCTTTAAGATGAGATAAACCTTTACTTATCCAACAGTAGAGGCAGAGCAAAAGTGACACGATGCTGTATTATCTGAGTTTCTGGATTTATTCTGGTAGAAGAAACCAGCCTTTGAGGAACAAAAGTGATTATGGAGAAATACATTAATACAGTTACACAAGGTAAAATGATGAAGGCTGATTAGATAGCAGTGTGGTCACAGAGTAGAATAAGATTTTAACAGGAAAACTTCTACTTCAGCAAATGGAAAATATAGAGTAATACTGTTTGTACTTCAGGATACGTGTAGAGCTGAATTCACAAGAACCAGTTTCAGACATGAGACCTCTCAGTTTGATCTTCATGTGTCCAGGATTATCCAGATAGAAGTCATCATCAAAGTCAGTCCAGTTCTTCCAGGAGTTCAGTGGTTAGGAGATCATTTCATTACTTCTAAGACCAAACATATTCTGACCTGATCAAATCACAATCAGTCATTCAACTGGAAACCAAAGAGAAACATCATCCACCATCAACATTTAAAGCTCAGAGTTGAAGCTGCTGTCACTTCAAAGACTCTCCTTCCTACAGAGAACACAGAGACATTGATGAACCAGATGATAATAACCAGAATCCAGGATAGAGAGGTTGAGTGAATGTGGTGTTGAAGGTGTAGAGGTGGATCAGTCTGTCAGAGGAGACTCTGTAGAAGGACAGAGTTCCAGCAGGACAGTCCACATACACTGATACTCTGTTAGAGACAGAGGACGAGGAGATGGATGTTGATCTGTTATTGTGATGGACAGAGTAACTATCATCAGAGCAGAACAGACTCCAGGACTGATCATTAAATCCAAACCAGTTGTCCTTCATGTATCCTCTCCTTCTGATTCCTCTGTAACTCACTGATATATAAACATATCCTCTCCATTCAACCTCCCAGTAACAGCGACCAGTCAGAACATTTCTACACAGCAGCTGATGAAGATCAAATCTGTCTGGATGATCAGGATATGGCTGCTTCTCCTCCACATGTGTCACCTTCCTGTTGTTGTCAGATAGTTTGAGGTTTCTGTTGACTGAGTTTGTGTCCACTTCAAGTTGACAGAAATCTGATGGAGAGAAAAAGACACAACACAGCTGCAGTTTATCATCTGACACATCTGATGGATTTCTTCTTCTTCTTCCTCACTGATCAGGCAGAGGTGAGAGGCAGAAGGAGACTTCAGCAGCAGCTGGTCCTGGTAGCCATGACAACCAGACCCTAACCAGCTGACACAGAGGAGGAGCCAAAACATTATGACCCCTCAACCCATTACAGAGAGCCAAAACATTATGACCCCTCAACCATTACAGAGAGCCAAAACATTATGACCCCTCAACCATGACAGGGAGCCAAACATTATGACCCTCAACCATTACAGAGTGCCAAAACATTATGACCCCTCAACCCATCACAGAGAGCCAAAACATTATGACCCCTCAACCATTACAGAGAGCCAAAACATTATGACTACTCAACTCCTAACAGAACATCCCTGTTTCCTTCACTTTATCAGGTCAGTGAGTTTCTAGAATTATTTATATGTGAAGTGTTTGTGTCCAATATAGATGAACTGTTAATAGACGTTAACTATTAGCCGACCAATGAATTAGCCTTTGGCTAGCCTTCCAGCATAGATAGGTATGTTAGCAAGCTAACCCGTGGGGCTAAGCAGCCCAACATCTGAGGCTAGTGGGAGTTTGTCACAGTCATCACCACGCACACTTTAAAGTGGACGGCAGCATCATCAGCACAGTCAGACTTTCAACAGGAAGTTTCTAGTTATTATTACTATTGGAGTTTATTTATTTTAGCAAATCATTCTTGCAGCTGTTCTTCATGTAAATTAAACAATATTACTTCTAATTGAAACACAGGAAGGTGCTTTTGATGGTGGTATAATATTAAATATAGATCCATTTAAGGGGCCTTTATTTTGAAAATCCAAATGAGAATATCCTGATATTTGCTGGGTGACATCCTGAGAGTGTCTACTATCAGGGTGAAGTGGAATCAGTCTGTGGAAACAGACAGTTTTCTTTAAATGTTAGATTTGATTTGAATATTATTGATTCATTTGACACATACTCATATTTACATTGTTAGTTACCTTTTTATTGTAATTCATTAGAACATTGTTGCTAATAATAATTCATCATTAGCTGTTATTTATTTCTATTTCTCATTAGATTTAAATTAGTTCACCATTTACTGATTGACAGCTTGCATGAATGATGCTTTTATTTTGAAGGGCTGTTTTTGCAGGCGTTTACCGTAACGCTTCAAATAAGGACAAAGAGCAAAACAGGTGGAGGCTGGCTTTAGCTCAGTGAGAAACTGGTGTGTTTGAGGTGAAAGAAGGTTATCTGTTGACAGAATGTAAAGTAAACCTATGTGCTTAGTCTGTTTAGAGACGTTATCTGACATGAAGGATTCCAGTCTAAGTCGCTGCTACAACACGATGCACAAAAGATAAATAGGAGAAGTTTAGTGAAGCTGGAAGGGCTGCTATCGTAGCGGACCTTAAATCAGAAGTACACAAACAAGGCAGCTTTTTACCAGTGACCAAGCCACAGTCCAACGTCTGCAGTGGATCACTTCACTGAGGATGATGAGAAACAAAGGTCACTGGCTCTGGCTCGCCATCGTGTGTGTGTTGCCCGCACACCACAGATGAATCTCCGCTCTGACCGAGCTTCAACCGGAGCAACAAACCTGAGCTGAAGGACAGGTCCTAACAAAATAAATCAGTGGAGCTACTCAACTTTACATCAACAAGGTTTCACAAACTGTGTCAATCACAACGTTACCGCTACCTCATTCTTTCAGGCACAAAATGGCGGCGGAGCGGTGCCTTTGAACTCACAGCTCCGTCTTTGACACTAAATAATTCAACACTTTTCCTCTGACACAATATACATTCACTCTCTGGTTACATTCACAACAATAATCCCTGAATAAACCGGATAATATTAACTAGCTAACAGTTTATGTTCATTAGCTTTAGCTCTCTGCTAGCGCTCAAAACGGAAACAAAAGCTCAATAAAATGAGATAAAACTCACCAAAACCGCTGTGGCTTATTTTTAATATGCTCTGCATCAATTCCTGACCAGTTAGGTGTTGTTTTACAGGTCCTAGATCAACCTTTAATCAAATATTTACTCGCTAATGTCCGTTTGTCTTCTCTGTTTCTTCTTCTACGTCTTTCTGTGCAGCATCACTTCAGTGCTGCCCCTAGTGTCTGAAAGAGGCACTAACTGTAAATACAGACTTTTAATTGTCTGCATTAAATTACTGTTGTTTAACATTTTAGACCTTGATGAACTCAATGAAAATAGTTTAACTTATTTAACTATTGCATCTTAATGAATTATTTATTCCTGTTAATATCATATTTTAATGTTGGTTCCACAAACAAAGAAACATCACTACCAACCAACATGAAGACATCAGATACCTGGCCTAGTCAACAGCAGTATGCAGCATGTCATTGGGCTTTTCAAGTGGGCACCTCCCTTCACCCATGGTTGGTTAAGTTAGGCCCACGACACCTCAAGAAGGCTTAACAGTGACTTCCAGCGTCCTGGAGTCACCCCCCTCCACGCTGACACTGCACAACCCCGTTTATCTCACCATTCAGTGACTATCAACAACTAATATTTCAATCATTAGCCTAGTCCTTTATGAAGCACGACCCAAACAAACTAATCTACCAACATAAATAACAAAGAGCATAGGCTCAGGAACAGATAGAAGAAGAGGATCCATCTGAGGATTTTAAAGAACAGAGCAGGTGGCTCAGCTTGGTGTAACCAGTGACGTGTGATGAGCTTCATGACACATTTACAATCATCAACCCAATGGAACAGCTTCAATTCTCCATCAGGTGGCTGCTTTCACACTAACTGGTTACGTTTCATATCTCAATGAGTATAAGCTTCATATCTGGACAAAGTAGTTAAGAGACAGAATGAGACAGAGAGAGCGTTGGCCGTCCTAACTCCACAGTTCATTCATATTCATTCACATGAGAGTAGCTAGTGAGAAAAAATAAAGACAAATGGAAATATGGATTTGAATTTAAACTAAATCATCATCTTAATCAAATGATAATTCTGAGTTGTTAGATCTCCCGATGATCTGATCCATTTTTAATTCAGAGTGTTTAACAGAATATCTTCCATCATTTACCACTTCCTGTTTTGACTGAAGCTTTTGATTTACAATCTTCTATTTTTATCTTTCACACAAATAGATCCCAATAAATGGACCACGACAGTACAGTTCACTCAGTGTAGAAGAAGAGCAGCAGTATGAACCAGTGGCTCACTAGCGCCCTCTTCCATGAGGCAGAAGTACTGGCTGCCTCATCTCCTTGTTTTTCAGTTTGTCAGATCAACAAGACTAAATAAGTTACACTCATACATGAACTACAGGCTGTTTGACCTGCTGCACTCTGGGAGGCATGAGCCCAAATTATTATGCTATCGTACCAACTGTCTGAAACTGTAGGTATCAAAGTGGCAGAAAGTAAAAAGTAGTGGATTCTAGAAAAAGTCTGACATGTACTTGAGTATCAAGAAAAGTTAACTTATCAGGATAGTCCCTTCTCCATATGTCAGTTAGATTAAAGTCTTTGATGAATTGCAATAAGTCCCTTCTGGTCTGATTATGAGATTCATCAGTCCCTGTGGATCTGTCTTTGTCAGGTTTGAGAGTGCAGTTGAAGTGTCCACCTATGATACAGCTACCAGGTAATTCAGCCAAGGTTAAGAATAGGTGTCTGAAAAATAATGGATTATCATCATTGGGCCCAGACAGGTTGACTAGATTCAGCTTTACTGAATGATGAGATATCTGCCAAGCCTATCTTCATTCAAACCAATAAGATGGAAAGGCACAGAATGATGTATTAGAGTTCTTCTTATTAGAGTGTGAACTGAATGACGCTGAGAACACACAGCCTGGCCATCTCCTCCTAACTCTCACTACATCATCAGGAGTCAAATGAGTCTCTTGTAGCCTTAAGCTGTTTAATCTACTCATGACTTGTTTGAACTTTACAAGCTTATTTAAAGCCCTAACGTTCCAGGAGCTAAACTGGAGTTCAGAAGACATGTCAACATCTGACATCTTCTGGAAGTAGTATTGTTGAGTTGACTGATGAGCCAAAGGGAAATATAATAATAAACAACTCAGGTCGGCCGGCCCTGCCAATGAGGTGTCCCTTATTTATTATTCAGGGAGTTGGTAACCCTAGTCAGAGACCTTGGAAAAAACCATAATGCTTTGGTTATGGTAGAATATTATCAGCGTAGTTCAGAAACTTCATTACTACCACTCTCAGACACACAGGAGATCGGTCCTCTGTCTCTCTCACTCTGCCTATTCCATGAGCCCTTTCAATGGATATGGGCCCAGGACAGTTGTGTTCACCAAGCACTTCAGGGATCATTGTTTCAAGAAAAGCACACATGTTAGCCCCCTCTTTCACTTCAGGGAGGCCAACCATTCTAAGATTACAACCACAAGCTCAGTTTTCTAAATCATCCACTTTGTGCACCAGCTCTTCCATGGTGGTTTTCATTGTATCAGACTGTGCTTTCAGAGACTCAGTGTCGTCTTGATTGGTGCTAATTCTCTCCTGGTCTTCTGTCACGCTCCCTGACACTTCCTTCAGTTCACCTTGTGTCCCCTGAATAGCTCCAAGTAGAGCATCAAATCTACAAACCAAACCAAATCTTCTTTCTTATGACTAGCCGACTGTTATTCTCCAAACTTTACACGGGAGAGCTCTGTCACGCTTCCACCTAGCGCAGCGCCATAACCAGAAGTCCAGCACAAACTGACACTTTGATGTTTTATCATCATTAGTCAAACTTACACTTCCTCAGACCAGGTTTTAACCTCTGCTCTCCACCATGGTCCATCCTGGAGGAAGAAACACAGTCAGAATGATTTTCTATCCAACATGAGTGCTAACTGCTGTTCAACATGAAGCAGAGTTCATCAGTTTATCAGTGAGACACAGAAACAGACTGAAACTCATCAGTATAGACTGTCTCTGATGTTTCACTGTCTGACATCAACAGTTTGACCAACATTCACACATCAACAACTAAACAGTTTTCAGACTGTTCACAGATCAGTCTAACCTCCACATTCAGTTGATTGTGTTCATTTACATATTCCAGATAGAGGCTCTAATGATGGAAAGTGCTTAGTCCATATCATAAAGACTGGATTTGAAAGTTAACCCTTAGATAAATCTTTGAGGTTACCAGAGAATAAAGGAACCAATAAAGGATTTCAGCAGCAGCTTATTTGTAACATGTCATTTTATCACTGTTTATAAATCTGCTCATTCTTTCTGCCTTAAATGTAGAATACTTAAGTTGAAAGTATCTTTTAAAAGAAACAAAAGTTGAATCCAAAGTCTTGGACATATTAAAATTCTCTGAATAATCACAGTCACAGAAGATTATTCTCTCTACACTTTACACCAACAATCCATCCATCAACAGTTGTTGATATATTTCACTAAAACCTAAAACTGTAAACCAGCTGATAGAGGAGGGTTCATCCTCTGAGGTTTACTGTGACTCCAAAGAATTTACATATTGGACAAGCTCCTGTTGTCTGTCCATACCTGAGAGTGTCCAGTCTCCAGAGTGGATCCTCCAGTCCAGCAGACAGCAGCTTCACTCCCTTGTCTCCTGGATGGTTGTAGCTCAGGTCCAGCTCTCTCAGATGGGAGGGGTTGGAGCTCAGAGCTGAGGCCAGAGAAGAACAGCCTTCCTCTGTGATCAGACAATCTGACAGACTGGAGATAGAAAAATATCAGAAACTCAAGAAGAAGAAGGAAAATCCTCCAGATGTTGAACTTCTGCACCAACATGAACCTAAATCAGGATTTAACTGATCAACAAGCAGCTGTATCCTGACCTGAGAGTTTCCAGTTTACAGTGAGGACTCTCCAGTCCAGCAGACAGCAGCTTCACTCCTGAATCATGCAGGTTGTTGTTACTCAGGTCCAGCTCTCTCAGACTGGAGGACTGGGAGCTGAGAACTGAGGACAGAGCTTCACAGCTTCCCTCTGAGAGGTTACAACTGTTCAGCCTGAAACATGAAACATACACATCAAGAAAGAGAGCCTAAACATTCAGAGTCATAAAGAAGGATCTTCAACAACATCAAAAACTAGAAAATTCCCGCGGAAATTTTGAAAGTGCCGAGTGGGCTGTTGCCATTAGCTGCTAATGTTAGCAATTAGCATGACGCGCTAGCCACTAACTTTAGCATTAGTTTAGTGTTAGCATGTCTCTTTAGACACTGAAAATTAAATACATGCTAATTGTTAGCATGCTAATGCTAACATGCTAATTGCTAATATGCTATTCGCCAACATGCTAATGCTGCCACTAATGCTACCACCAATTTCTAGCCACTAAAAATTAGCATTAGCCGCTAATGTTAGCAATTAGCATGACGCGCTAGCCACTAATTTTAGCATTGGTTTAGTGTTAGCATGTCTTTTTAGACACTAAAAATTAAATAGATGATAATTGCTAACATGCTAATGCTAACATGCTAATTCCTAATATGATATTCGCTAACATGCTAATGCTGCCACTAATGCTACCACCAATTTCTAGCTACTAAAAATTACCATTAGCCGCTAATGTTAGCAATTAGCATGACGCGCTAGCCAATTATTTTAACATTGGTTTAGTGTTAGCATGACTTTTAAGCCACTAAAAATTAAGTAGATGCTAATTGCTAACATGCTAATTGCTAATATGCTATTCGCTAACATGCTAATGCTGCCACTAATGCTACCACCAATTTCTACCCACTAAAAATTAGCATTAGCCGCTAATGTTAGCAATTAGCATGACGCGCTAGCCAATGACAGACAGACACCTGTCATTGTTCAACTTGGGTGCCAAAAGCCAAAATGGCCGCCCCACAGACCAGTTACTTCAGTTAGAAGTTTCCCGAGTGGGCTGTTTCCATTAACATTGCCCCAAAATGGCCGCCCTCCAGACCAGTTACTTATGTTTTCCCGCCTCTTTCTGTGGAGCCCCTGGTTGCCACGGTTACCAGTTTGAATATCAGTTAGAAAAGGACTAGAGTGGGCGAAAATGCTGAAACCACGGCCTCGAACAGGAAGGCCTTGTGGCCAAACCGTGTGTCCAATCGTTGAACCGACTTCACTTTGGGCATCTTGAGGCTTTCCTGAACGTCTAGATATGCAGTTTGTGGGTAAAATGTAGAAATGTGAGCTATTTAAAGCGATTTAAAACAAAGGATTGCTTCTGCTTTGCTCCACAAATTTAACATTGCAGTCTATGGAGCGAGGAAGGGGTTTGCTGGCGCAGCTTTGCGTCTCACGCCAAAACTATAAGACTTACAGCTTTAGCAGACGAATTGTGAGCGAGAAGACAAATTTTCCTACGTTTCTATGTATAAATTATGTCTGTGGTGTGAAATTTGTGGCCACCGGAGCAGTTTCTATTTTATTTTTTGCCTAATGTTCTTCTCTCCTCTTCACTCTAGCTGATGATGTCATCCACTCTAGCGCGAACATTCCGCGCAATACACACCCATTATAAACCCTGAAATTTGAGTAAAAACCTTCACAAATGTGAGGCTTCATGGTTTAAAAACGGTAAAAGGTGTCGATAAGTGAAGGGAATCTCTGAAGAGAAGACAAGAGTGTCTACGTTTTAAAGTTTAAATGAAGTCTCTGGGTGAAAGTATGCCAGAGCAGTTGATCGTTGAAATGCCTGTTGATTTTTTTTTTTTTCGGGGTCTCCCATTCATTTGAATTGGAAATTTTTCGCCTTTTTCTCACCGAATGCTTATCCAAGTAATAGCATAGGATTCGGGATCAAAACACACGTTTCGATATATCATGTGTTGGGGTCCTCTGGCCGGTTCGGGCCGCATTAATCGGCGAAAAAGGGCATAGGCACTCGGCACTAACTAGGAGTCCTGGAGTCAGTCTGGATAACATGAAGAGTCAGAAGCCTCTGAGACAGACAGAATCCACAGAAGAACAGTGGAAACGTTCTCTAAGATGCTAAAGCAACCAACTTGATAAGTTACTGAGAAACTGAGCACAAGTGCTGTAAACACTGATCACACAAAAACTGATTAGATTCAGTTTGTCTTCTGTTCAATACATTTTGTATCAAGTTATATAAAATTCAACCAAAGCTGAAAGTAGGTTTTAACTAGACTTAACACTTTAAGTCTTTAACTTTGATTTCTGATCAACAAAGCGACTCTGTCTCAGTGTTGTCATTGTTTCTATCAATATCCCTCTTTCCACATTAATGTCAGTGATTTTATGTGAGTGTTCTCATGAAGGAACCACATGCTGTACTAACCAACCTGACATCAATCGTGGTGCGTTCATAGTCCACAGCTGTGAGCAGTGTTCAGACTGTTGCAGCCTGTAAACAGTCACTGTACTGTTCTAACTTCAGCTGATCCTCGAAGAGTTTTCCTTCAGTGAGACAGCATCTATGCTAGCTAACCTGAATCACCTGCTACAACAATATCTGGAACAGTCTCCAACCCTCAGTTCTTTCAGATTCAGATCTACAATAACTTCATACTAGATCGCTGGAATCCGGATAATGAAGTAGTAACTTAAATCCCTGTTTAATATGTTTTATGTATTAATATCACCCAAATAACCAACATTTGAAATAAGATTTATGAATCAGTATCTTAATACCAACCTGAGAGTTTCCAGTTTCCAGTGAGGACTCTCCAGTTCAGCAGACAGCAGCTTCACTCCTGAATCCTGCAGGTTGTTGTCACTCAGGTCCAGCTCTCTCAGACTGGAGGACTGGGTGCTGAGAACTGAGGACAGAGCTTCACAGCTTCTCTCTGAGAGGTTACAACTGCTCAGCCTGAAGAAGAATCAACATCAAATGTTTTATTTGTCATTTACTAAATGAATCATGTTTCAAATAGTTCCTAAATCCACCTACAGAGCTTTGTTGGAGGCTTTGACCACTGGCAGCAGCCTCAGAAGAGCCTCCTCTGAAGCTGAGTATTTCTTCAGGTCAAACACGTCCAGATCTTCTTCTGATGACAGTAAGATGAAGACCAGAGCTGACCACTGAGCAGGAGACAGTTTATCTGTGGAGAGACTTCCTGATCTCAGGGACTGTTGGATCTCCTCCACTAGAGAACCATCATTCAGTTCATTCAGACAGTGGAACAGATTGATGCTTCTCTCTGCAGACAGATTCTCACTGATCTTCTTCTTGATGTACTGGACTGTTTTCTGATTGGTCTGTGAGCTACTTCCTGTCTGTGTCAGCAGGCCTCGTAGGAGAGTCTGATTGGTCTGCAGTGAAAGACCCAGGAGGAAACGGAGGAACAAGTCCAGGTGTCCATTTGAACTCTGTAAGGCCTTGTCCACAGCACTCTGATGGAGACGTGTTAGTTTATGTTTGTTTCTAAAGAGTTTAGACTTCAGAGATGTAGTTTGTTGATCTTCCATCAAGTTGACATCAGAGTTGATGAAGGTCAGATGGACATGAAGAGCAGCCAGAAACTCCTGAACGCTCAGATGGACGAAGCAGAACACCTTGTCCTGGTACAGTCCTCTCTCCTCTTTAAAGATCTGTGTGAACACTCCTGAGTACACTGAGGCTGCTCTGATATCGATGCCACACTCTGTCAGGTCTGATTCATAGAAGATCAGGTTTCCTTTCAGCAGCTGATCAAAAGCCAGTTTTCCCAGAGACTCAATCATCTTCCTGCTCTCTGGACTCCAGTGTGGATCTGTCTCAGCTCCTCCATCATACTTGACCTTCTTGACTTTGGTCTGAACCACCAGGAAGTGGATGTACATCTCAGTCAGGGTCTTGGGCAGCTCTCCTCCCTCTCTGGTTTCCAACACATCCTCCAGAACTGTAGCAGTGATCCAGCAGAAGACTGGGATGTGACACATGATGTGGAGGCTTCGTGATGTCTTGATGTGGGAGATGATCCTGCTGGCCTGCTCCTCATCTCTGAATCTCTTCCTGAAGTACTCCTCCTTCTGGGGGTCAGTGAACCCTCTGACCTCTGTCACCATGTCAACACACTCAGGAGGGATCTGATTGGCTGCTGCAGGTCGTGTGGTTATCCAGAGGCGAGCAGAGGGAAGCAGTTTCCCCCTGATGAGGTTTGTCAGCAGCACATCCACTGAGGTGGACTCTGTAACATCAGTCAGGATCTCAGTCTTGTGGAAGTCCAGAGGAAGTCGACACTCATCCAGACCGTCAAAGATGAACACAACCTGGAACTCTTCAAAGCTGCAGATTCCTGCTTCTTTGGTTTCAGTGAAGAAGTGATGAACAAGTTCCACCAAGCTGAACTTTCTCTCTTTCAACACATTCAGCTCTCTGAAAGTCAATGGAAATATGAAGAGGATGTCCTGGTTGGCTTTGTCTTCAGCCCAGTCCAGAGTGAACTTCTGTGTTAAGACTGTTTTCCCAATGCCAGCCACTCCCTTTGTCATCACTCTTCTGATTGGTCCATGTCTTCCAGGTGAGGCTTTAAAGAGCTCTTCTTGTCTGATGCTTGTTTCTGGTCTGTCTGGTTTCCTGGATGCTGTTTCAATCTGTCTGACCTCATGTTCATCATTGACCTCTGCAGTCCCTCCCTCTGTGATGTAGAGCTCTGTGTAGATCTCATTCAGAAGGCTTGAGTTTCCTGCTTTAGCAATCCCCTCAAACACACACTGGAACTTCTCCTTCAGAGTAGATTTAACTTTACGTCCACACTCTGGAACAGGAGTTCCTGAATGAAGAAGAAATGTAATGAATCAGTGAACTCATTCATTTTAATAACATTCACATGTGACTGTTTTCAGTCCAGAAGAATTCATAGATGTGATTCAGATGTTTTCATCATATTAACATCAGAGTCTAGAAATAGAAACTTCTCCCATGTTTCCTCCATTTCCTCTTTCCATCAAGTTAAAGCTGTTAAATCCTCTTACTGCTCTGCAGACAGTCAGCCAGCTCCTCCTGCTTCATTCTCCTCAGGAAGTTCACTGTGATCTTCACAAATAAATCTCTGCTGCTCCTCCTCTGCTCTTCATCCTCACCCTCCAACACCTCCTCATCCTCCCTCTGACTCTCTAAGCATTCTGGGTAATCTGGACTCAGACCTTCTGGATCTTCTTCAGCTCGTTCTTCATAAAACTGATGATGTTCTCCTCCAGCAGCTGGAACAGAATAATAATCCAACTTAAATGATCAGAACACAATCATGTTGATGTGAAAGGCTGCTTGTTGACAGCATTCAACATGAAGACTTCTCCAAGCAGAATGCTAGTTTGTGCTTGTTGAGGTTAGCAGTAGTAGCTGTGATTGACATTTACTCACCATGAATATGGAGTCCAGGTCTTTGTGATGATTTCACTGGAAACCACTGAGATCTGCTGCTGAAGTCTGTGGAGAAACATCTTTGATTCAAACTAACTTCTTTAACAAACACACTTTGGTGATGATCATCATTTTATTGATGCCACAAACACAAGATGAGAACAACAAACACTGCTCTGATTACTGAATGTGGTGTTTGAACAGAGGAAACTAAATGACAGATAAACTCTGGACTAAAACATGACAGTCTAATGAACAGAACTGAATAATGATTAATAGATCTGTGTTCATTCTGACCCTGGATCAGCAGACTGATGTTCATCTTTGATGTCAGGAGGTTTCTCCATAGACCAGTCACTCTTCATGGACACAGATGTGATTCCAGAGGGATCTGGTCTTTGCTGATGGATCCTGTTAAAACACAACATGGATTAACTCACATTAACACACATACATTCTTTATACAGTATATGTTTCAGTTTTATTGTTGAATGTTTTGATGTAAAGTCCTGTGTTTGTCAGATAAATGCTGTTTGTCTTACCCTGGATCATCAGACTGTTGTCCATGTTTGAATTCAATATGTTGACCTTTGGACCGATCACTCTTCATGGACACACAGCTGTATTCAGGAGAATCATGTTTCTGTTGATGGATCCTCCTACAAACACAGGATATAATATGTAAATACAATGTTTAATGTTGAATTCAAATAACAGGACAAGCTTAAGGAAAACATGAAGAAAACGTGTAGATATTTAATTGTTCTAGATACATTAATAAGATAAAAATTAATTCAGAATTTTTCCAGAACGTAGACAGCACAAGGATCTTAAAGGACTCAATTTATTATATAGCATCAATAACAATAGAAATCGTCTCAAGACGTTTTACACAACCCGGCCTGAAACCCCCAGAGAAAGACTGAAGGCAACGGTGGAAAGGAAAAACTATCTTTTCAGATGAAGAAACCTTGAGCAGAACCCAGTTCATACCGAGGAACCCATCTGCATAACAGTTTGAAAACCACAATGATGATTTGCTATCTGAGAAACCAGACTGGATCTCATGTTCAGACTGGATCATGTCCAAACTCTGCTCACTCACATTGATTTGTGTCTTATTTTACTGCTGCAGGTCTGTGGAGAAACATCTTTGATTCAAACTAATATCTTTAACAAACACACTCCTGCCATGTTTAGACTGTATGTTTAGACACTGTGGCCAGAAGCCTCAACATTGAAGTGAACTGTAAATCTCTACTGTTACCTCCCGATTGTTTAACCAGGGGATGTGAGGAGGAAAACAAAAGAAAAACAGTTCCTGTGAAAGCAACACTGATACTGATTACCATGACTAAAATAAAAATGCTCCATTCAAAAATAATACTAATGACAACTAAAAATGCTGGTTGCAAATTAAACACAACAGACCAGACCCAACTGCCACAAACAAACTAAAAGCGCTGCCACTCTGGAGGAAAAAGACACGGCAAAATCTGACAGGAAACATGAACCAAAAACGCCACCACCACCCGGAGGAAAACCAAGAACAATTAATACCAATTAATAACAAAATGTTCCATATTGGACTTTAACCTCTTGAATATTAAGACATAAGATGAAACTCTGACACGTTGACTGTGAAATGTTTGGCTGCATGCTGGCCGAGGGTAACCAGTTAGCTCTAAAGAGTCGCTAATATATTGTTTTAAAAGACACCCAACATAGCAGAGTGGAGCAGAGTGGATTTTCATTCATTTTCATTTTTAAGGTCTAACTGAACTATGCATAGTAACAAACCCCAACACATGTATAAAATGCAGTTAGTTGTTTTATATGTCTAAACCCTGATCTTTTAGAGACATTAGGATAAAACCCCACATGTCCTATTATATGGCCAACTCAACTAACTGGATTCATCTAGTGTTAAACAGGTGTAAGTGTTGTGAACTGAAAGGTAAAGCATGTGGACTCAAAGTCATTGAGGCTGACAATGATCATCTTAGAAAATGGATCATGAAAGAACTTCCCAGTTAGACATCAGTCATAATAGATCCTCACAGACAGTCAAGGGACTGTTAAGGTGGTTCTAGCATCTGTTGAGGATATTTCTTACCTTAGATCAGCTGATGTCTGTCCATGTTTGAAGTCAACAGGTTGCTCTTACGCTGGTGTCTCTCTCTGGACACAGCTGATACAGGAAAGTCTTATTTCTGAAGTTTGATCTTCCTACAAACACAAGACAAACATTTCCTTTTATTTTTTTTACAAGGTCAA
>SRSE01000761.1:0-81180 GCA_005024645.1 Planiliza haematocheilus
CTAGGATCATACCATTGTGTTAAAAATTAAGGGGGTGACAGGCACTCCAAAGACAGCAAGTATTGTGGTACAAGCATGGTACACACATAGCAACGGAGCTGAAAACAACAAAGGGAAAATTGCTTAGCAACACACAAACCGTTCATATTTGCTAAATTAGGCTAAAATATAAGGCTTCAAGTGAAACTAAATGATGAGGAATCAGGGAGCCGTAAGAGCCGGCTCTTCTAAGGGAGCCAAACAAAAAGAGTCAAATCTTTAAAAAGACCTGCACCTCCCATCACTACTGCACGTATTACGTCAATTATCTTCAGTGTCTGCTGCACTGGATACTTTCACATACTTAACTGTTTGCTGTTTTTTGTTTGATCTTCTTAAAAAATTGTTTTATATTGAAAAAAAGTCATGTGTCAGTCTAAATCTTTATTGATTGTCCAGGCATGAAAAAGTGTTAAATAAGAAACAATGGAAGATTTTAGAAAGCTTTGCAAAACATGGGCTCAGTAATACTTAACGGTAGCCTGTTGCAGAGAGTAATAGAGACATGGTCATACATGTTATATGTGCACCATGAATTTACAGTCTGAACGCACAGCTTTTTTCTGCCTCGTACCAGTTGAAAACGTCCCATGATGAAATGGCGGCATGAGGGAATGATGAATAGCAGAAGGCCAAATAAGATAAAATGTAGGAATGTGGATACGATTCCTGGTTTGTATTCAGTAAAGCAAGACCTTTGAAACTGTGCTGTTGATCCAAAACAACTAGTAAATCTTGAACATGCATCTGACAAAATATACAAAATAATTCATAAGTACATACATACAGTACCACAGAACTGTAAATAAAGATAGATGTCAGAAGTGAAGTATGAGAGCTCCCCCTTGGTGGCTGCATGCCGTACAGAGCATAAACTCCACCCCTCCATGTTAGTGGATGGGACCATTTGAGTTTTTTTAATTCGTTATTTGAAGCTATAGAAACAGGATGTGACATCATGACGACTACCAGTTGCCATGCCAACTGCCTCCGGTCCATAGGACCTCTGACAACAGGAAAAAATAAACAAATAAGTACAGTGCATGTTACAACCAGTCTCAAGAGGCGCAACATAAGTGGAGACAAATGACGGAGTTAGGAATATAAGGGTTTATTTAATTTAAAACAAAGACAAAGAAGACACCAGGTCTGACATAAGGAGCCTCAGCAGCTGAAGTGATCCCTTTAATCAGTCTTCTCAGGTGTGACTGGTTAAGATAATTAAGCACAAGCTAAAGACTTGCACATCCAGTGGAGGAAGCAGAGGGGCGGTAACATGTATAATACAGGATATAATCCTAACCCACTGATGAATAGTTCCAGTTGCCCCTCTGCTCTGCTCCTCTATGCCATCCTGATTCCTTTATGGGCCCTTTTAAAAAATTGTCATGTGTATCATCTCATTTCACACCAATTTAAAATGTTAATCGGCCTGCAATCACAAGATGATTAATTCACATCCCCAATAGCAATTTAATTCTCTCTGCAAATGGTAGGATAAGAACATTAAACATTGTTATATGCTGCATTGTAGCCTGTAGATTGTCTGTTCATTCAATTAGTCCCACCTTGGGTGGAGGAGCAGCTAATGAGTCCTTAGCTGTCTTTCACCGCCATCATTATATGTGCCATGCACAGGCTTTGTGTTTATTGTCTGTCTACAGGAGAACTCCATGGTCACCATGAGGTTAATGCTGGGATGGGCCCTCTGTAGAGTGCATACGGGTCGCTGTGGTTGGACAGTGTGGAACTGGGACGGGAGGCAAGCATGTATGCTCTTATGGTATGTTGAATGTTGAATGTTGTCTTCTTCTATGTTGAGTGCTGTAACGTTGCAGATGTTTTATGTTGGTATAGATATTTGTTAACTGTCTATCACTGTCAAAAGTGAGCATCGTGTTGACTTTTGATCATCCTCTTTGTAATCACACACGCCACCCATGTCATATTTCTCTCTGTTCGATGTGATCAATAAGAAAACTAATCTTTGTAAAAACTTTTAATTTACAGACCATCGTGACTTAGATCACCATCACCACCATCATCCTCTGCATCGTGCCCTTCATCAGACGCCCACAATGCACCACAAACATCACAGGCAAAGAAGAAAACGCACGACAAACCTTCCAAAAAAATCCCTCCTCCCTCCTACCTATGTCTGGAAACAACATCAGAGCTGGTAGTGGGATAATTATTTGGACCTTAAGTTTCCATATGTCCATTAGAAAATGAATTACATGGTCATACTTGTAATTATGGCTGATAAGACTTTGTAATCTTTGTGTTTAAACATTTTTTAAATTTTAATCCTTGTTTTCTAAACGGCCATGACAGTGACAAACAGGGAGCAACCTTCTGTAGCCCGCCCAAGTTTCCATCAAAGGAGCAAGGCTGGTAAGAAGATTTTATAGTTAAGCCTATGCATAATAATTTAGTCGTAAAAGCTACACGGGGCTGTGTGTGGGCCCTGATGAGTGTGGGCCCTTAAAATTGTCATCACCTGATTGTGGTCAGCAGGGTTTCATGCCTCAGTGATCTATACTAGCAGGAGCTTAGCCTTCAGGTGGGACACCCAAGTTGGACAGGTTGTAATAAAGAGAAGAGGACTGCAGCCCTGGGGAGAGCCCCTGCTCACTGTGATGGATTCTTCATTGCATTTTCTAGAAAGATACACCAGAGGGCGCCAACGAGACATCACACAAAGCTGAACTATTTGACTCGAACCTGAATTGAATTGAATCCCTTTAACTTAAAACTGTATAAATTAATATAAAACAAAAGAAAGCAGAACAGTCCTCTTGTAATATGTGCAATAGAACAAGTGGAAACAGAAAGTGTGTGAGGAAACATTGTAAACATAAAACATTTGTGCCTCAAACACCATCACTGTAGCTACAGTTCTAGCCAGTGGAAGAGGACAAACAGCCTGGATGTTGGGGAGGTCAGCTGCCTGAAGAACTTGCATCCACCTCTCTGCTGTTCCTCCAGCTCTGCTAGCTCCCTCTTCTCCCCAGTAACAGTGGCGTTGGTTGTACCGACTATATTCCACGATTCATTTATGACAGTAGATATTACGGGTTTTGTACGGTGAACGTTCAGCTCAACAGGTGGTAAAGCAGTGATGACTTTTTCCTTGCTTTATTGTCACCATTACATACACACATTCTAACGTGACATTTAGCAGGCGTTCTCTCTCAAGTTCTCTCCTGCAGCCGACATCCGTGTGTGCGTGACTGGTCTGGTCTCTCCAGGTCCAGCACGCTACTGTGTTAAAAGGAGAGAGTGATTAGTGGAACAGGATGCAGGTGTGCCAATCACTCTCACCTGGTGCTGCTCTCACTCTCCCTCTCCACACCTCTCTCCTGCAGCTGATGCACCATGCCCCCTCCACACAAATATTAGGATGTCAGATCATTATTTAAGAAGATGCCACAAATAACCCAGTACCAAGTAAAAAGTCACATTTGCATCCTATTTGTTTATTCTTTTGTTCCAACACCTTCACCAACTTAAGTCATCTTAAACCGTGTATTGCATCAATATAACCTCAGGTATCCTTGAAAAAGGCCTTACCTTATCAGTTGACTGGGAGCAGGAGGGTGCATCATCCCCTTGTGTAGACGTTTGTTGCTGTTAGGGAGGAATTTGTGGTGATGAAGAAGAAGAAGAAGTACCAGAGTCCTGTTTGTCTTATGCTGAAGGAGTTTATTTAGGCTCGATCGAGGAGGACAGAAGATTCATCATCACAATATAAGTGCATGAGTCCACCTCAATTCTAAGGGACAAACAGTAAACTCAAAGTCTGATACTAAGAGGGTGGACCAAGGCAGGGGGACATGTGTCAATATCCCATTGGTTAATGGACATAAACATGAAGATAAGGATTCACACCAACTAGGAAATACAACTTGTCAGACAGTGATGGAGGACATTATCATCTAACTCTACAGCTGTGTCTGTTGACAGCCAGACACTGAGACTGAAGACGCCATAAGAGGGACCATGGCCTTGGCGTGTTCCTCAGAGAGAAAATAGGGCAGATACCTGACCCCAGCAGTAGGAAGAGAAATTATTCTCTAACAAGAACCAGGACGTTGTAAAGATGTATGAGTAGAAAGACTGACTAACCATCACACTGGTGGTTGATAAATGGCAGGTGATACTTGTCAAACTCCAAACAATGCAGACTGTCATTATTATAACAGTGAGGAAAATAAGTATTTGATACATCACTGATTTTTCCTGTTTCCATTACAAAGAATGGAGAGGTCTGTGATTTTCATCATAGGTACACTTCAACTGTGAGAGAGCAGAAAAATCCCATTGTATGATTTCTAAATAATTCATTTGACCTGTTAGTTTGTCTCTAAGAAGCCCTCCTATCCTCCACTCGTTACCTGGATTAATTGCACCTGTTTGAACTCGTTATCTGGATCAAAGACACCTGTCCACACTCACCATCAAACTAATCACTGTATGTTCTTCTAATACTTCTTGAGAAGTCGTGCTGCTTTTTCACTTTGTTTTGACATTTCCCATTTTTCTGAAAATTGCTTTCAATCTTAAGCAAAGGCTCAGAAAAAGCATCCTAACCTCCTCTAGTCTTGCTGGTGTGCCGTCACTGATGTCCGGTCAGAGCAGAGCTGATGGCTGAGCGCAGCACAGACAGGAAGTGCTCCCTCTCTTCACCTCTTTCTGTGGCACAAACCCAGGAGCGACAAGGACCCTCAAGGACAAAAGCGTGACGCACGTCTACAGAAAAGACACCTGTGTCATTTTTAGAGTCTAGACGACGAGTAAAATCAGCTTTAATCTGTATTCTCGCAGGTTTATTAAATCCAACACTGAGCAGAAACACAGAAATAATTTGTGCTCTTACCTTAGAGAGTCTGGAATCTGATCATCAGGACTCATGAGCAGTGTTGTATAAAGTACCCAAAAGCCATACTTGAGTAAAAGTAAAAGTACCTTACTGGAAAATTACTCAAGTAAAAGTGAAAGTAGCCTGCTAGAATATTACTTGAGTAAAAGTAAAAAAGTAGCTAGTATTTACTGTACTTAAGTATCAAAAGTAAAAAGTACTGTTAATAAAATGCAATCAGAAATTTGAGTTGTAACATTTTCTTTATTCCTGTTTAATTTAGTTTTTAAGTTTTGTTTAATTTGCAAAGTGTCACATGACACTTAAAGGAGCTTCAACGCCTCCTTACATAAACCCAACCATATACAAAAATACACAAACATATCCTTACAGACCGGGTCTGCGGGGAATGTTCAGCTACATCATGTAGCTGAACATTCCCCGCAGGTATGGCCACGGGTGTTCATCGTCGTCGTCGTTGTCGTCTATGCTGGTTGTTTCAGCAGCAGGTTCAGGTTCAGTCGCCGATTCAGTCACCTCCATCTCTGACATTTTAGGCTTCTCTGTCTTCCTCCTTCTCTTCAAATAACATTAGAGACCCGACTTGTCTGAGACTACTGACATGATAATGCGACCATTAAGTTGAAATGTACCCGCTGGCCGCTGATTTAATCCGCCGCACAACGGGGTAAACCAACGATAATGTCTTGCGGCCTGTATCTCCAACATCATTGGCTACTGGTCCCACTACAACAAAACGAAGGTTGTCCATTGGCTATCACGTTCCTTCTTATTTTGTAACGAGTAACGAGGATGCTCAGGTAAATGTAATGGAGTAAAAGTATTGATTTTTTTCGGAAAATGTAGTGAAGTAAAAGTAAAAGTCGTCAGAAATAAAAGTAGTAAAGTAAAGTACAAATATAAAAAAATACTACTTAAGTACAGTAACGAAGTATTTTTACTTCGTTACTATACAACACTGCTCATGAGCAAAGCAGCGTCCTGAGTTATTATCAGCTGCCTGTTTCCTTCACTGAGCTTCTACACACATAAAGTATTCAGTTTAAAGTACTGTGACACAATAGTTGAACACGTTTATGAGCATATTAGCTGGGTTATATTCTTTTATTCATTTTATTGGATCACACACTGGAGCTGTGCCTTTCTTTCTTTTCTTTTTTGTACATACGTGTGCTTATATGTATGCATGTATGTATGTATATGTATGTATTTACCCTGTTTGTTTTGTTCCTGCCATGTGAAGTGGTTCCCCTGGTGTTTCTATTGAATGTTATTCTGAGAAAAAAAAGTAGTATGATAAAGAAGGCAATGTTTATTGAACTTGATATAAGAAAAGTACTACAATAAAGTAATAAAAAAAACAAGGATGATGTTAAAATAAATAAAAAGATGTCAGAGAATGTATTTTACGACAGATGTGTTGCGACAGTTCCGACAGTACGAGGCATGCACGTTTTCCGTTAGTTCTATTATGGTTGAGAAGTGTGTTAAAAGAGCACTCTGTCAATAAATGAGCAAAGGTTGAAACAACAAGAACTCTCATCATTTTAGAATCAACTCATCAGTTTATTACACAGTCAGTTTGAGGCGGGAGGACAGAAGGTTCAGTGAACACGAAGACAACACGTTAAGAGGCTGAACTCACACTAAACATCCACAAACATTCAGGAGCGGGTTCGAGTCCAGCTGAGAGCTCCGTCATCTTCATACGACCTGGAAGATTATTCAGTTTTTAGTCCATGACACAAAACATTATTTATTGATGGATTTGAAGAAATCTTTAGACTTTTAATCTCAGTCATGAAACGTTTGTGTTGACTCCTCCTCCAAACACCAGGCAGGTAGTTTCCTGGTTTCAGTTTAGTTTCTCTTTCTCCAGGATCGTGTCGCAGATATTTTTCTCTCCGTGTCAAACTCCGTCTGAAGGTAATGAAGCAGTTTTGAATGTTTTCTTGGTTAACATCAGATGTCAGCAGCTCAGCTCCAACAGAAGCAGCAGAAATCTGCAGCTCCATAAATTCACGTTAATCTGAGTCAGAGCTGAAAGTCCAGAGTCTGGAGGAGGACTAGTATGAAACTGATCCGCCATTTCTAGTCTCTGCGTGATCAGCGCCAGACCTGCTTCCTGAATATGATTTCAACTTCTTTGATTATTTCCATCCATGACACAGTCTTTGATTTGAAATCTGTCTCTAGATGTTTGATCTGCTTTTCTAACGGGAAGCGCTGAAAGTAACTAAGTACTTTTACTCCAGTTCAACATAGAGACGCTTTCTACATGATAGACACATTTCTATCTAGAATATAGAAGAGTTTCAAACATGGAATGGACATGAGATATGTTGTGTTCATATGTAAATCTATGTCTGATATCTAGAGTTTTCTATCTAGAAGGTAAATCTATTAAAGACTCAAGTGGTGTTTCTTGTCACCTCCTCAGTATATGAATGAAAACATATTAGTGTGAGATTGTGTTTCTCCTGGTCCCACTGTGCTACATATCTGCTGACAAGACACCACAACATGTTACAAGACAGAATAGAAAAGGAATAAATGAACAGAAGGTTTACTAGTATATGAAGAATGTGTCTAAAAATATATACAAGATATTTAATGTCTGTATAAAATATAGAAAGTCTATGAACTGGAAGATAGTATAAAATATATACGTTGATCATGATGGACCTGAGTTTGTTGAAAGTCTCAGTGTCAGTGAACGCATCATGTGTGTCCTCCATGGCTCCATCTAGTGGACGGATAGTAGAAGTACAGCAGCTGATGAATAAGAGCCAATCAGTGGAGGATCAGCTGATCTGTTTACAACATGAATGATTAGTGTTTCAGCAGCATGGACCAGAGAGAGGACAGACTGGAGGGACCTGGACCTGGACCTAGACTTGGAGCCAGCTCTGTGTCCTTGAAAAGTGACCCGTTAAAGGAAATTCATACTGATTTTAAACAGAGTCCAAGGTAAGTTGTTAATATTTCATCCGAATTAAAGGATTTTAATCAAAGAGAATTTTCCTGAATAATTGATCTAATTTAATCAGTGATGTTTTTTTATCAGGACCTGTCAGAGACCAGAGTCTGATCACCATCAACCCAGCTGTGTGTCCTTGAAGAGCGACCGGTCCAAGGACATTGGTTTAAATTTTAAAGGAGGACTTAGTTCTGGTCCAGAGAGGTAAAGAGTCAGTAAATCTGTCTGACTTGAGGAGCTGATGGTTCTACTTTCATTCATTCAGATTCAGATTCAGAAAACTTTATTTGTCCTCAGGGGACAATTTAAGACACAAGTGAGCAGCATGACGTGGAAGAACGAGACACTTTTAAGGAAGAAGAAACACAAACTAGAACAATAGAAATGATCTCCAGATAACTATGCATTAAATCAGTGGTTCTCAACTGGTCTGGCTTCAGGACCCACCATCAGCCCTTATTGACAAGCTGTGACCCAAATCAAAGACAATGTTCAACTTCTCAAATGTATTGAATGAAAAGATTGTGTAGTTTGAACCTGAGATAGTAGAATAGAATATGACAGGATGAAAACACAATCAAACAAATGTAATGATGAACCACAATGACCAGAGAGGGAACTATTCCCTTTTACACTCAATTAGCAGCATTTTCATTCAAACCAAAACTCTTCACTTCAGTAACTTCAGTCTTTTTTAGCTGAGTACCCACTGATTGAATATCTAACCATGTCCTATTAAAACTATTCAGTCACTTCTTCAAGTATTAATCATAAGGCTGACATGACAATCAGAACATTTCAGTAACAGTAGTCGTCTTCTGAAGTACTCAACAGGTTCATCTTTGGTGTTTTGTTTCCAAATGCTGCTTCAGTTTTGAGGCTTCCTGCTTTCAGGTGCCAACACCTCGCTGCACTAGACACACTGAGGTCTTTGTCCTCCTTTGTCCTCAGTATAAGACAATCCATATCTCATATAACCTGCGTGGTAGCTGCGTTTAGCCGTGCTAAATTAGCATATGGAAACAAACTTTGTGGATCTTCTTCAACAGAGCTCCAGGCGTCACGTGATGTTTTTTTGTTGACACCTCCATATTGGCAGGAAAACTCTGAGTTAAAATGAATGGAGCCAGAGCTGATTTCAGGCCGTCAGAGTTTACTGAGCACTTTAAACATATAGAAACTGACCAGTACAAGATAAACTCCACACATTAGATATCACAGACCCTTATCATGTCCCAGGTGTGCTTTCTTCTAGCATTGAAACAGGAACAATGCTCCTGACCTGTAGTATCAGATATATAGAAGTACCTCATTAACTTTCCTTGGTCCTACTCCAGAGTCACTGAAAGCAAACACTGAAGAATTTATCTGAGGAGGTTCATGACAGTAACGTAACTACAATAACAAGTAACTGTTTCATTTCTTTCTCATTGTGAGTAGTTTTAGTGCTGAATGATCATCAGCCCTTTGTAATCCACGTTATAAACATGAGCCTAACTTGCCTTTATGAAAAGAAATCTGTTGGACATGATGTTAAAAACATGATAAATAAACAAGACATTACACTTGGAGAACGCTGGATTCTGTACCTGATAGAAAGTGATCTCTACACAAGACAAACTCGTTTCTTGAGGGATCCCACCGCTCCATTTCCTCCTTCCTGCTTCTTGAGCGTTTTATTGCAGTAATCCACATCTGACGTCTTGAGGGATCTTTGGGAATCCTAGAAAACGATTTCCTCTTTGCTTCTCCCTGACTATTCTGGCATCCTGGGACACAACAGCTGTCCACCATTTTTGGATGGAACTGGTACAAGGACAAGTTAGTTAGTTGCTGCAGTGGTCAACTGAACAGTAATTAGAAAAGCTTTCCTGCCAATATTGTGGTGTTGTGATTGCTGGTGCAGGGTGACGGTGTACTTGCACCCTGCACCGACCAGGATGCCAGAACAGCAACTCATTAGCACTCAAATGCTGAGTGGAGGACGTGTGAGGGCTCTTTATGTTTCCTGCTAAGATGAGTGTCTGTTGGTGGTGTATGTGTGATAGAGTTCTGACAGACAGGCCAATGATCTTAGAGCAAACCCAGACAGTGCTCTGCAGTCGCTTTCTGTTCTGGAGGCTGATGGAGTGGAACCAGCAGGTTATGGAGAAAGTGACCATGCTCTCAATGAAACTGGAATAAAAAGTCTGGAGAATGTTTCTGAGTTTCTTAAGGAGGTATTGCCATTGCTGACACCCCCTGAGAGTCTCTTCTGGTGGTCTTTCATCTCTCTTCCTCTTTGGGTTCATCCTTTTACTTCTGACGTCTCTGCTTTGAATTTATTCTCATCAGTTTTTATCCAACATGCACATTTATCTGTGGTGGTTTAGTTTCAGGATCCAGCAGCAGAGACCAGACTCTCCTGGACCTGGATCTGGATCTGAACCTCGATCTGGAGCCAGCTGTGTGTCCTTGAAGAGCGACCGGTCCAAGGATGTTATTCCTGATTTTAAAGGAGAACATGGTTGTGGTCCAGAGAGGTAAAGTGTCAGTAAATCTGTCTGACTTGAGGAGCTGAGGATAAATAAACGTTGACTTGCTCATGTCTGTTTCATCTCTGCTGCTTAGATGTTGTAGGTGTTTCCTCAGAAGATAAACAGATGTTGATCTAAAACAACACAGACACACTGGAAGAAGAAGATAGACAACATATAGATCTACAGTAGAACAATCACTAACTTTCTACAAGTCACATGGTTTGAGGAACTTGCTGAATTCTTGCTTCTTTTCCAAAGATCTTCTAAAATGGCCGACACAGTAAGTGTCAGGCCTTAGAGGAGGAGACAGATAAGAGACTGATCTTTGAGACAGAGTAGTGTCTTCAGTCTTTAATCAGCTGTTCAGTCTGTTTCCATGGAGACAAGTCTTCACTGTGGACCAGAGAGAGAGAAGATGAGATGTGTCTGAGGAGAGGAGGAGCTAAACTAATGCTAAGCTAAGCAGAGTTCATATAGACACAGTCTGCACATTAGTATGAAACATTGAGGAAGAGAGTCAGCAGCTCCACGTCTGAGGCCTCGGCCTGCAGGTCTTCTTCATGGTAGAGACTCAGATGAAAGTCATCAGCTGTAACGCTGCAGAGGAAGTGGAGCTGGAGAAGAAAAACTCCTGGTTCATCTACGTTCTAGTCTTCATGGACACTCGTGACCTTTGGTTTATTCCTGGAAGAGTCAACATTGTTATGTCCAGAAACTAAACTGAGACAAAGACGTCTGGACTAGAAGACGTTTCCTCCAAGTGTTCAGCTCTAAATGACTGGTGGGGAGTTTAGGTTTTTATCACCTGAAGGTCACATGACTAGAGTCTGTTAATGACCTGATACTCACCTGAACCTGGACCTGGACCTGGAGGAACCTGTTCTGATGAACCTGGTGGTTCTCTGATGATCCTCACATGTTCAGAACATGTCTTCATTGTTGTCCCTTGTCCTTCAGGTGTAGGTGGACAGCTGAGTCCTGACCTGAAGACCTTGTTTGAGTCGTAGAGAAGATAAACTCAGGATGAGTTGGGGGGAAGGACATCCAGGCTATTACTATCACATATCACTCCAGGGACATTTACCTTGTCTTTGTCTCTGTGTGGACAGACATGATGAGAGCTAATTGTTGATGATTGGTCCACAGAGTCCACCAGCAGAGCTCAGAGGTTCTCAGTGGTCAGTCTGCCCAGCAGCATCAGACACAGCTGGACTCCATCTTTCTGGTCCGTACATGTACAACAACTACTTTCCATCATCTCCATGCTGCACTTTGTAGACCAGTGGATTGTCAGTGTGTCCAACATGGATCTGATGTTTGTCTCCATGATTTCAGTCTGCTTGTGTCATTCATATGGTATTCTGTTCCAGCTGCTGGAGGACAACATCATGACTTTTGTGAAGAACGAGCTGAAGAAGATCCAGAAGGTTCTGAGTCCAGATTACCCAGAATGCTCAGAGAGTCAGAGGGAGGATGAGGAGGTGTTGGAGGGTGAGGAGGAAGAGCAGAGGAGGAGCAGCAGAGATTTATTTGTGAAGATCACAATGAACTTCCTGAGGAGAATGAAGCAGGAGGAGCTGGCTGACTGTCTGCAGAGCAGTAAGAGGATTTCTCTAAACATTGAAGCTGCTGGAGAAATGGGACATTTACTAATGTCTCCAGAGATGAACCAAGATATATTCACACACTCATTCTTTAGAGCAATGACATGTTGGAATATTTACTGGAGAGTTTATTCATTCATCTTGTTTCTTGTTTCTTCATTCAGGACTTGTTGCTCCAGTTTGTGGACGTAAAGTTAAATGTGCTCTGAAGGAGAAGTTCCAGTGTGTGTTTGAGGGGATTGCTAAAGCAGGAAACTCAAGCCTTCTGAATGAGATCTACACAGAGCTCTACATCACAGAGGGAGGGACTGCAGAGGTCAATGATGAACATGAGGTCAGACAGATTGAAGCAGCATCCAGGAAAGCACACAGACCAGAAACAAGCATCAGGCAAGAAGACCTCTTTAAAGCCTCACCTGGAAGACATGGACCAATCAGAAGAGTGATGACAAAGGGAGTGGCTGGCATTGGGAAAACAGTCTTAACACAGAAGTTCACTCTGGACTGGGCTGAAGACAAAGCCAACCAGGACATCCTCTTCATATTTCCACTGACTTTCAGAGAACTGAATGTGATGAAAGAGAGAAAGTTCAGCTTGGTGGAACTTGTTCATCACTTCTTTCCTGAAACCAAAGAAGCAGGAATCTGCAGCTCTGAAGAGTTCCAGGTTGTGTTCATCTTTGATGGTCTGGATGAGTGTCGACTTCCTCTGGACTTCCACAAGACTGAGATCCTGACTGATGTTACAGAGTCCACCTCAGTGGATGTGCTGCTGACAAACCTCATCAGGGGGAAACTGCTTCCCTCTGCTCGCCTCTGGATAACCACACGACCTGCAGCAGCCAATCAGATCCCTCCTGAGTGTGTTGACATGGTGACAGAGGTCAGAGGGTTCACCCCCCCAGAAGGAGGAGTACTTCAGGAAGAGATTCAGAGATGAGGAGCAGGCCAGCAGGATCATCTCCCACATCAAGACATCACGAAGCCTCCACATCATGTGTCACATCCCAGTCTTCTGCTGGATCACTGCTACAGTTCTGGAGGATGTGTTGGAAACCAGAGAGGGAGGAGAGCTGCCCAAGACCCTAACTGAGATGTACATCCACTTCCTGGTGGTTCAGACCAAAGTGAAGAAGGTCAAGTATGATGGAGGATCTGAGACAGATCCACACTGGAGTCCAGAGAGCAGGAAGATGATTGAGTCTCTGGGAAAACTGGCTTTTGATCAGCTGCTGAAAGGAAACCTGATCTTCTATGAATCAGACCTGACAGAGTGTGGCATCCATATCAGAGCAGCCTCAGTGTACTCAGGAGTGTTGACACAGATCTTTAAAGAGGAGAGAGGACTGTACCACGACAAGGTGTTCTGCTTCGTCCATCTGAGCGTTCAGGAGTTTCTGGCTGCAGTCTACATGATCCACTGTTACACCAACAGGAAGACAAAGGTGCTGAAGGACTTCCTGGGAGGAAACTACAATAACTCACCTCTGGATGAATTTCTGAACAGAGTCATGATTAAATCCCTGGAGAGTAAAAATGGTCACCTGGACCTGTTAGTTCGCTTCCTTCATGGCCTCTCTCTGGAGTCCAACCAGAGACTCTTAGGAGGTCTGCTGGGTCAGACAGAGAACAGTCCAGAAATCATCCAGAGAACCATCAACAAACTGAAGAAGATGAACACTGATAAAATCTCTCCTGACAGAAGCATCAACATCTTCCACTGTCTGATGGAGATGAACGACCTCTCAGTTCATCAGGAGATCCAAGAGTTCCTGAAGTCAGAGAACAGATCAGGGAAGGAACTCTCTGAGATCCACTGCTCAGCTCTGGCCTACATGCTGCAGATGTCAGAGGAGGTTCTGGAGGAGTTGGACCTGAAGAAGTACAACACATCAATGGAGGGACGACAGAGACTGATCCCAGCTGTGAGGAACTGCAGAAAGGCTGAGTGAGTCCTGATGTGATCATTAACAGAATCAATCAGTGGAGATTAGTAGTTTAGTTCTTCAGACGTTCTCATTCTTCTTCAAACAGTGTTCCACTTGTTGACTGCAAACATCACAGTCAGTTGTATTTAGTCCCAGATGTTCTCCAGCTGTTTAAAGCTGTTCTTCTAGTTCTTGACTCTTTTCTTTCTATTTCTCTGTCTTATTATTCTCTCCATCAGTAAGTTAGTTTAGCTGAAGCAGCCTCTGAGGCCTCACGTTACAATGATGAGAGGATATTGAAGGTTGTTTCTAGAGTACAGAATAATCCTGAAGTCAGTGAAGTGGCTCCACATCAACATCTATCTAAAGCTTGTTAAGATCAACATGAACCACCGTAAACTACTGATCATCCCACACAGAGACTGACCCATCAATGGAGCATTTTATTGACTGAGTTCAACGTTTCATTTGAAGGAGAGAAGTCCAGTCACATGGTCTTGTTTTTACGTCTTTCTTTCTATTTGTTTCCTGTCTTGTTGCTGTAGAGAAGAGTTGAAGCAGGAAATGCTCAGAGGTCTGAATATATAAGAGCAGAACGGTAGAAGTCTGACTTGTTAAAGAGATGTGAAACACACAAAGGTCAGAGTTTAGTTTGACAGATAAAACCCTGAGAACATCTTTGTGATGACTTGATGGTGAAAAGAATTCAACCTGATTGTTTGTTCATTGTGTTTGTGCTGAACAACTAAAGCTGAGCCAGTCCTGTGTCCTCCACATGGAAATATTTCACCATGTTCATACTGAATGATGTCCAGGTCTGAGGTTGTCAAGTGATGGCTTTCATTTGTGTTGGACTAAAGACTAACTGTTCCACTTGTGGACTGAAGCTGACGGCAGCAGGTCCACAGCAGAGATCATCTTTCCAACTGGAACTGTTCACTGAGCTGAACTCAGTCAAAAGATCCAGAGTCCATTAAACAGTGAAGACAGTCCAGATGTTTGTCTCATCCAGATGTCCTCATGATGGGATCAGATTAGGGTTGCCAACCGTCCCTTGAAAAACAGAATCGTCCCGTATTTAGAAACAAAAGTAGGCGTCCCGTATTGAGCTGAAACAGGACGCACTTTGTCCCGTATTACAGAGAGAATCCAAAATAGTGTAAAATGTCAATGGAATGAATGAATAACAGGACGCTTTATATGAACATTTACGGTAAACTTATTCCCAGGCCGTCTCCTGCTCTGTGACCAATGAGCTGACAGCAGGAATCCCTCTCATCTCATTGGTCGAGGTACTGTTGCTTGAGAAGAAGATACCAGAAGACAACAAAGCAACAACTTTTCCTCACACTTTCTGTTTGCACTTTTCTTATTGCACTATTACAAGAGGAATGTTCTGCTTTCTATTGTTTTCTATTCATTTCTACAGTTTTAAGTTCAGCAGGACAGGTTTCTGTTTTATTCTGTTCATCTGCACATTCAACTAAACAAAGGTCTGAGAGAGATGATGAGAATGATTGTTTCCTGTCAAACACAGTCAGAGAAGATGAGCTGAACCACTGATGTGGAGACAAAATGTCCAACAGGATGTGTCCAACTGTCCACTCATCAAACCCATCATGTTCATAGAAATGTCTTCTTCCATTATAACAGATTTTATTTATTTGTCTCATGACAGACTTTCTAACTGTGGACTCTCAGAGAGTCACTGTGAAGTCGTGGCCTCAGCTCTGAAGTCCAACCCCTCCCATCTGAAACATCTGAACCTGACTGGAAACTACCTTCTGCGGGACTCAGGAGTGAAGCATGTGTCTGCTGGACTGGAGAGTCCAAACTGTAAACTGGAGACTCTGATGTGAGTTTTTATTTATTTTCTTCTCAGGCTTCTGAAGAATGGAGATCCAGTTTAGATCAGTTCTCTTGTCAGGACTGTCAGATAGAAAAGGAGCTCAAAGAGTTTAAATGAAGGAGCATCATGTTCCTGAACATCAGCAGGTATCTCCTCAGTCATCAGACGTGCACAGGTACGGGCTATTGTTGCTCTGGAAACAGCCCGTTTGCCCTTAGTAGCTGAGCTGCCCCTCTGGAGAGAGGGCCTTTTTATTTGCTGTTGTGTCTCCATCAATACAATGAGCCCATAACTGGTAAAGTAGAAGTGTTCATTCATTCATTCATCAGCTGGAACAGCTTGTTCCTGTGGTTGAACAGGAAGTGATAACGTGATCACCAGAGGTGGGAAGTAACCAAGTACAAATACTTTGTTACTGTACTTAAGTAGATTTTTCAGGTATCTGTACTTTACTTGAGTATTTCTTTTTCTGACGACTTTTTACTTTTACTACATTTGTACACAAATATGTGTACTTTCTACTCCTTACATTGTAAAAACAGGCTGGTTCCTTTTTTAACCTCCACGGATGACAAGACGTAAAGGACGTGACATGATGGGACATGACTAGAGCATGGGACTAGAGAAGGAAAGTCAATGATGTGCTCATAAAATGAGCGGCCTGTTGGTGATACCTGTTGACCTGATGCTGATGCTGAAGGTGCCTGTTATCAATCCATGGAAATTGACAGGGGACTGACAAACTGAGCCTAGAATTAGACCAGTGGCTTCATATTTAGTAAAAAGGTGATCTATGCACATGAACACAGTTGTAAAGATAAATACCCTCTGATACCCTCCATCAGCTCTACACCTGTGTTCCTGTCTTCTTCTTCTACTGGGTTGAACAGGCAGCCTGTTGACAGGGTTGCCAAGTCAGCTTATTATAAGTGACTTTGGGCTTGTTTTCCTGTAAAGTCTCTTACAAATATTGGTCGTCACGGGTCACGTTTTCTTGGGGCTGGTTTCTAAAGTGTAGTTGCTTATTTGGGCTTGTTACCAGATCCATAATAAGTTGTCAAGCAGATGTAACCCCTTGAAAATTACAGTTGGGTTTATTGCATGTATTTTATTGTTGGCTGGAGCCACTAATTTCATTAAGTGTGAGTTCCTTAAGAGAGCTGTGTCGAGACTGTAGTTGCTTTGAGTAGCCACAAGGTGGTGCTTCATGTATAGTCGATACGGGAAATTCAGTGAAGGTGCGCTTTGCATGCTGGGAGCTAGATGCTAGTCAAGCCCGACACCGATGCCACAGCGATCTTTTAGGAGCGAGACTATGAACGTTTATGGGAGGAATATTGTTTTATTTTCATGGACACGAGTTGCAAGTTGTTTTTTGAGTGTTTATGAGAGTTCCAGGACGACTGCGACCGGAGAAATTGCTGTGACTGTTTTCTTTACTGAGGACTCCGGTGAGTTGTCTGGTTGTATGCTATGTGCTAATATGCTAGTCGATAAGCACATTTTCAGTCATTGTGGATGTTAATATTGAACGTTGTTAAAAATAAATGTTGCAAACATGTTTCAATGGGTAATATGCTGAGTTGAGTTGTAAATGTAATTGTTCACATGACGACCGTAATTTGCACTGCGCCATTTGTTTAGACGCCATGTTCAAGGTTGATGAGTGTAAATTGTCCGCTAAGGTTTATGATATATTTACTAATGTAAACACTGTGTTAAGTTCATTTTTTGAGATGGTTGAAACACGATATGATGAGATGATGAACACTATGATACAGATAAGAGATAATGATTTATGCAACATGGTTCATTTAATACTGTAAAAGACTCACATTAATGGTGACTTGAGGTTTTTTATATATCTCATAATACAGTTATTATAGGTTGCATTTGAGTATAAGAAATATAATTCTGAGCAGAAATTAGTTGATAACCTGATTATTTGTCTCGTGAGATCTGGCAACACAGCTGTTGATCAGTTTGAGCTCTGCTGCCACCTAGTGACTGGAGGCTTGTAAACTGGGTGTACAAGGGGGTGTAGTTGTATATGTCCATCAATTTACAGTGTTTATCAGCTCCATGAATAAAGTGCAGTGATATTGAGTCCAGTTAAGGCTCAGAGTTGAGCAGGCGGATGGCGTGTGGATAGAAACTCTTCTTCAGCCTCTCAGTCTTTGTCCTCAGGCATCAGAAACGCCGGCCTGATGGCAGTAGAGAGAAGAGAGAGAGTCCGGGGGGACTGGACTGTTTCAGGATTTTCTTGGCCTTTAACCTGCAACGAGGAGTCCAGGCCCAGGCCATGCAGCTTAGCAGCCAGTCTGGAGGGAACCATGGTATTGAATGCTGAGCTGAAGTCAACAAACAGCACTCTCACATAGTTTCTCTTACCAGTGTCCACGTGGGAGAGGGTCTTGTAGAGGAGGAGGTTTATGGCGTCATCTGTGGATCTGTCCGGCCGGTATGCAAACTGTAGTGGATCCAGGGTGGTGGGCAGTGTGGAGGTGATGAATGTCTTGATGAGTCTCTCCAAACATTTCATCAGCACAGATGTGAGGGCTATGGGCCTGAAGTCATTGGAGCTGCTGGGGTGTGGTTTCTTTGGGACAGGGACTATTGTGGACTTCTTGAAGCAGGTTGGGATCACACACTGTCTGAGTGAGAGGTTGAATATCACTGTGAACAGAGGAGCCAGCTGATCAGCGCAGGTTTTGAGGACACGCCCACTAGTCCCGTCTGGTCCAGCTGCTTTCCTGGTGTTGACAGGATGTCAACATTGTCGGGAGAGAGTGTGGACCTCTTAGCTGTCACTATGTCCCCTGCTGTTGAGAACACTCTCTCTGATGGTACTGAAGATCCTGGCACAGCGAGGCAGCATCTTGCCATCTTTGCAAGACAAGGGTATTTGCATTCATTGGTTTTCCACCATGTCAGTGGATCACCATCCACTGACATGCCACCTGCTGCCTGGTAGGATGCCGCCTCCTCTTTGATGAGGTCAATGCCAGGAGCCTTGGTGTACATCTCTTTGCTGACAAAGGTCTCTCCAAAGAGCTCGGCCATCGCTGATTTCTTTTGAGGAGGAGATGTGTCCAAGTCTCCTCCTGCTGACTCTGCAGCTTGACCCTGCAGAAAAATAATAAAAAATGCTTGTAGATTTACATTTATAATTTTTAAATAATATTCTTTTTCTTTACCTCATCACAGTCTTCAGTACCCAGACGGCTCACAATCTCTGTGGTAAGGTCATTGTATGTCTTCTGACGTAGGGCAGGGTCCATGTGAGACAGGGACTTGAATCTGGGATCCAGGGCAGTAGCTCTGTGAAGGTAGTCCTGCAGAGTAGGGGCTGAAGTGTATCTGGGCTTCAGGTCCTCTCTAATGGCAGCCTTGACATCTTGTGTGATGGTGCTGTCTTCCACACTTGGAGCCATGGATTGTAGAATCCTTGTTTTCAGCGGCAGGATCATTGATACAGATGGTGAAGTTTCAGTGCTCAGCAGAGATGTGACAGTTTGATGATGTTCTTTCCTCAGGGTTTTCTCAGTCAGTGCAGAGTATATAGCTGCCTGCTGCTCCAGATAACGCTCCACCATATCATAAGTGGAGTTCCACCTTGTTGGTGCATTATGTATGAGCTCATGATTGGGTAGCTGTAACATGTCTTGCTTTGTCTTGAGCACGTGAGCAGCTGTTGTGCTTCGGTGGAAGTAGGAAACCACCTTCCTGATTCTCCCAAGGAGCCGATCCATTTTATTGACTGAGATTCCCTTTTGTGACGCCAAATTCACGACATGTGCAAAGCACCCTATCTGTGGGCCCAGTCCTGCCATATTCACTGCATTTATCTGATTTTTTGCATTATCAGTTGTTACTGGAATATTAGTACTGGGCCTCCTTAACTTCCATTCTTCAACTGCTTGTGTCAGTACCTGAACAAGATGAGTGCCTGTGTGACTCTCGTAGAGGGGGCGTGTCTGCAGCACTAGACTTCTCATCTCCCAGCCTTCAGTGATGAAGTGAGCCGTTATCGTCACGTAGCTCTCCGTTCCCCTGGACGTCCACCCGTCTGTTGTGAGCGCAACAGCCGACGCTCGGGATAGTTCATCCACAACTTTCTTCTTCTCCCGCTCGTAGAGATCTGGCACTACCTTCTCACTGAAGTGTGTGTGCGATGGGATGTCGTAACGCGGCTCAAGCACTTTCAGCATGTTTTTAAAGCCCTCGTTTTGCACAACTGAATATGGCCTCATGTCTGTAGCTATAAACACGCCGATAGCGTTTGTGATAGCTTTAGCCCGGTCGGATTGCGCAGGGAGAGGATGCTTAAATGCTGAGGTGATGAGCGGTTGTTGGCCAGCTTTCGTTTTCGACCAGTCAAACACCCGGGTGATGTCGCTTCAAATGAGTGAACATGCTCGATGTGTTTCCACTGTCATATGGCTTTCTTGTGCCACAATGCCTACACACAGTAGCAGTTTTGTCCACTGACCTCTTTCCTTCGTCATCATAGTTGACAGGGAAGCCAAAATGCTCCCATACGGGGGATTTAAGTGTCGCGGGGCGTTCAAGCTCCTCCTTTCCTACGCTCGCCATGTCTGCTCTCCTCCTACTTTCTCCACTGGCCGCAAGCTGTATGCGGACGGAGCACAACTGTTTTTGTTCCCCCCTGGAATCAATCCGCGTGTGTCCCGAACCGATGACGTCGATCCGAACGGATCACGGATCAATGATGATCCGTTGCACCACTACCAGTTTCTGACACTGACCTCTCATTTTATTTTTACTGGACAATCAAAACCTTTACATTTTATTTCATTTTGTAAATAAATACCTGAGGAGGAGGATTATTGCATTTAAAGTAGAGCTGTGGTCATTTATTAAAGTAACCTACACTATATTACCAAAAGTATTCGCTCACCTGCCTTTACTCATTCTATGAACTGAAGTGCCATCCCATTCCTAACTCATAGAATTCAATATGATGTCGGTCCACCTTTTGCAGCTATTACAGCTTCAACTCTTCTGGGAAGACTGTCCACAAGGTTGTGGAGAGTGTTTATAGGAATTTTTGACCATTCTTCCAAAAGCGCATTGGTGAGGTCACACACTGATGTTGGTCGAGAAGGCCTGGCTCTCAGTCTCCGCTCTAATTCATCCCAAAGGTGTTCTATCGGGTTCAGGTCAGGACTCTGTGCAGGCCAGTCAAGTTCATCCACACCAGACTCTGTCATCCACGTCTTTATGGACCTTGCTTTGTGCACTGGTGCACAGTCATGTTGGAAGAGGAAGGGGCCCGCTCCAAACTGTTCCCACAAGGTTGGGAGCATGGAATTGTCCAAAATGTTTTGGTATCCTGAAGCATTCAATGTTCCTTTCACTGGAACTAAGGCGCCAAGCCCAGCTCCTGAAAAACAACCCCATACCATAATTCCTCCTCCACCAAATTTCACAGTTGGCACAATGCAATCTGAAATGTACCGTTCTCCTGGCAACCTCCAAACCCAGACTCGTCCATCAGATTGCCAGATGGAAAAGCGTGATTCATCACTCCAGAGAACGCGTCTCCACTGCTCTAGAGGCCAGTGGCGGCGTGCTTTACACCATTGCATCCGACGCCTTGCATTGCACTTGGTGATGTGTGGCTTGGCTGCAGCTGCTCGGCCATGGAAACCCATTCCATGAAGCTCTCTGCGTACTGTACTTGGGCTAATCTGAAGGTCACATGAAGTTTGTAGCTCTGTAGCAATTGACTGTGCAGAAAGTTGGCGACCTCTTTGCACTATGCGCTTCAGCATCCGCTGACCCCTCTCCGTCACTTTACGTGGCCTACCACTTCGTGGCTGAGTTGCTGTTGTTCCCAAACGCTTCCATTTTGTTATAATAGAGCTGACAGTTGACTGTGGAATATTTAGGAGCGAGGAAATTTCACGACTGGATTTGTTGCACAAGTGGCATCCTATGACAGTTCCACGCTGGAATTCACTGAGCTCCTGAGAGCGGCCCATTCTTTCACAAATGTCTTGTTTCACAGTCTGCATGCCTGAGTGCTTGAATTTATACACCTGGGGCCAGGCCAAGTGATTAGAACACCTGATTCTGATCATTTGAATGGGTGAGCGAATACTTTTGGTAATATAGTGTATATTGTTAGTTACATACGTTATAAAAGTGACATAGAAAATAGTTGACATGACATGTGACTTGTTGGAAGACACACTTGAACATGTCAACTTGTCCTTTAACATTTGAATGACACAAACCTCCTGAGACACCAAATCCAGGAAGAAGAAGGTCCTGGAATCAAAGAACTAATCAACAGTTTGTAGTCCAACATGTGTGAGGAGGAGATATTGATCCTGTAATGAGGTCAGCAGCATCTTATTGATCTGTGTTGACATGAATAGTCGTCTGAATGTTGTGCTGACGTTTGGATGATGTCTGTAGAAGGCTGACATGATGAAGATCCACAATAACACAAGGACAAAGTCACTCTAGTCATTTTAGAGAACAGCTCATTGATCAGGACACATTTCAGACCTCAACACATCTGATTGATCATCAATCATTTCATCTTTTATTCTTTATTCAGATTGATTTACTTTTTAATTTCAAATTATTTTAAACATTTAAACATCTTTGGTCCAATAAGTCTTTGGTACAGGCTAAAAGCGGTTAGTGTGTAACCACAGACAGTACCAGGACCCCTGACTAGTTGGTCTGAAGTGAGTTTCTAAATCAAATATAAATGTAAATAATGCAAACTAATACTTTGTTCTAAACTCTGTGATAATGTTTTGGATAGATGGCGGTATCTAATGCTGCTGATTCCATTCATGGGTAAATGTAACAACAACTGATGAATCAATATGAATCCTTTTGTTCCAAAGAACCATATATATTGTATAATCACCTTATTATCATTCCTATGTATATAATAGATATTCTTCTATCTCTAGTGTTTGTACATTTGTTCATATATTAATTCTGTAAATATTTTGCTGATACTATTTTTATTTATTTTACTCTGAAGAGAAACAAAAATGGACACAACGGAAGAGAAAGTTTGGTCAGAGCCAAAACCCTAGACAAAGGGATGTACTTAACATGTTCTTACAGACCTACATAGTAGCTCTACATTAACTGTGACATAACATAATTAGCGTTAGCATTGATAGTCGTTACATTTATACCTGATCTGTCCGTATCTGTTGATCCGTATGCGTAGGCTTAGACACTCGTAAGCCAGGAAGTCTTTAGAAAACAAAGAGAATGAGCTTTGTGAAGTTGAACCATCTGATTTCTAAAATTTGCAAAACAATCACACACATTCAGATAGCTAGGTACACATTTGTGAATGTCATGTTTCACGTGTGGATCATGGAACATGCATTTGTGACCATTTTGAGACTAATTTCACTCCATATTCATTCCTGGTCAACACACACATTGATGAGGACACATTTAAAACCTCAACACATCTGATTGATCATCAATCATTTCATCTTTTATTCTTTATTCAGATTGTGGAAATGCAGTTTGTCAGAGATCAGCTGTGATTCTCTGGGACCAGCTCTGAAGTCCAACCCCTCCCATCTGAAACATCTGGACCTGAGTGGAAACAACCTGAAGGATTCAGGAGTGAAGCAGCTGTGTGGTTTTCTGGAGAGTCCAGACTGTAGACTGGAGGAACTGAGGTGAGTTCACTGTCTGTTACTGTTGTAGATCTGATATTAGGGCTGGGTGACATGGACCAAAAGTCATATCCTGATATATTTAGGCTGAATATCGATGTACGATATATAAGAATAACAAAAAACCTTTATTAGTCCCACAATAGGGAAATTACAGTTTACAACAGCTTATAGAAAAGGCAGAATAGAAAATAAGAGCAAAAAGAGTAGCTATAAAAGATAAAGTAGAAAATTCCTGCAGAAAGTTTGACTGTGCTGATGATGCTGCCGTCCAGTTTCAAGTGTGCGTGGTAAATCATTTTTGAAGGAAAAACATCATCAACCCGGCAACAAAGTGACTGGATGGGTGTGAGTTTGATGTCATGCATGTTGGAGGGTTCAACAAACCAAAGGAGCAGGATGACGAGGATGCAGTAGGCCTGGCTGAGAGAGAGACACTGAGAAGGACTGTGTGAGGTGCTCAACCAAGGCATGAGAAATCTCATGCTCTGTTGCTTGTTGTTCCATTTTTTCACTGCAGCTGCAATGACACAGAAAAACATTTTTAACAACACAATTGATAAGACAATGAACATTTACATTAAAGGGGAACTACTGTTTTTTTACAACCTGGACCTTATTTCTAGCATAAAATATCATGGTTTACTCATCAACATCACTTTCATTTGCACTTGTTCAGAAGATCTTTAGATCAGCGTGTAGCGGGCGCCCAGGCACCGAGACGCAGCCTCTAAATAACATTATCTGCAGTGAAACTCCTTCATTTCACCAATATTTAGTTCTGATAGGCCAGTGCTATTCCCCGTTGAGTCCAGAGTTACCTGTTATCATCATTCCCCGGATGGTGTCTTCTGACCTTGACCATGTCGTCTCTGAAACCACCGCAGTGAAGTTAGTTTGAAGATCCGACAGACCTTGGCTCTGGGTAAACCTCTTTTGCTAGGGTACAGTATCTCCGTGTGTTTACTGTGTAGTCTGCAGTAAGAGTACAATTGAAATGTTGGAGTGGCTTGCTCGGAGTCGCACCGTACCCACAGCGACAAAGAGATTTACCCAATGTCTGTGGAATATCCAACTCTAAACTAACTTCACTGCGGTGCGGTCACTGTTGGCAGCAGCATCATTGGCAAATTTCTGCAGGAATTTTCTAGTTTCATTTTGTAACACACTGGGATATTGGATGATGAGGATTAGCAACGGTACTAACATTTCTGACACATTAAATTGATCAAATTATTACAGAAGACCTGCACCGCAGATTTGGAAATGATGCCGTTTCAGTTTATTTTCTTTAGGTATCTAAAATCTACAGGAAAATAAATAATAAATAATATTAAACTGGGAACATACCTCTTTTTTATTTCCCTCCATTCCTCTTCTCATCTCTCAGCTCCTGCTCCTCTCCAGCTCAAACCGGTTCTTTTCGTGGGCTTAAGTAGGTTTAACCAATGACAGTGTAGGAAGGAACACACGTTGAGGGCTGGCCAATGAGAGCCATGCTCTGCTCACGGTCCCACGTGACCAGTGGAAACACCCAGACCCATTCATAATAATAATAATAATAATAATAATAATACATTTTATTTAAAAGCGCTTTTCAAGGTACTCAAAGACACTTTACATAAAAAGAACAAAACAATGTGAAATATAACATTAAAAACACGTTTTTAATGAACGAAGGGGCCTGGTTATGGAGGGCTTTGAAGTGAATACGCTGTGGAACTGGGAGCCAGTGGAGTTTCTGGAGGACAGGAGTGATGTGATCACGGGAGCAGGTGAGGGTGAGCAGACGTGCAGCAGAATGTTGGATGTACTGAAGCTTATTTAAAGTTTTGGATGGTGTGCCGTAGAGGATGCTGCTGCAGGAGTCAATTCTGGAAGTGATGAAGTCTGCAGAGAGGAGGATGTCATTGGTGACTTTCAGGAGGGCTGTTTCTGTGCTGTGTTGGGAACGGAAACCGGATTGAAACGGTTCAAACAGGTCATTTGAGCAGAGGTGGGTTTTGAGTTGTGTGGCGACAATACGCTCCAGTATTTTGGACAGAAAGGGGAGATTGGAGATGGGCCGGAAGTTCAACAAGATGTCAGAGTTGAGTCCAGGTTTTTTGAGGATGGGGGTGATAGCAGCCAGTTTGAGTGAAGGGGGGACTGAGCCAGACCTGAAGGAGGAGCTGATGATTTCTGTGATGAGTGTGGAGATGGCTGGTAAAGAGTCCTTAATGAGGTGAGATGGGATGGGATCCAGGACACATGTAGAGGTTTTCATGCCTGTCATGATTCTGGGCAGGTCCCCTGGTGACACAGGGGAGAACTGAGACAGAGGCTAAGAGGTGAGGAGGGGAGGAGCAGGTGAGGGAGTGGGAGTGCAGGCCGTGGGGGCAGGAGAGGAGGACAAGTTGTTGTAAATGGTGTGGATTTGTGTTTGGAAGAATGAGAGAAAGGAGTTGCATTTGTCAGAGGTGAATGAGTTGGAGGTATTGTCGCTGGGCTTGAGGAGTTTATTTACTGTAGAAAACAGAGCCTTGGGGTTGGTGGAGCCAGAGTGAATGAGGTGAGAGTAGTAGGTGGAGCGGGCAGTACTGAGAGCATCCTTGTACTGCTGAAGGTAATCTGTATAGGCTTGTAGGTGGACAGTTAAACCGGTTTTCTTGTGAAGTCTTTCAAGCTGTCGTTTTTGTGATTTCATTTTGTGTAGTTCAGGAGTGTACCAGGGGGCAGAGTGGGTGAAGGAGACAGTTCTAGTTTTGATGGGGGCTAGCTGGTTGAGACAGGAGGAGAGTGTTTGGTTGTAGAATTTGGTGACGTCAGAGGGATTGTCAGTTAACGGAGAGGGAGCAGATATTTTACTGGAAAGAGGCAGAAAGGGCTGAAGGGGAGATGGATTTGAGGTTTCTGAAAGATATTTTTGTCAGCCTTGAAGGCAGCTGACTGAATAATGGCTTGAAATATGAAATCATCATTAGTTTCACCCTGGAGCCTGTGGTAGACTTGTAGTCAAGACCACCTAAACCCAGACCAAGACAAGGAGGAGGGACGGGGGGAGCAGTGCAGAGAGCTCCGGGTCAGCAGCTTGATGGAGCAAGGATCACAGCGCTAATTTGAACTATATCCATAAACCAGATATAGTTTAAATACCGTATCACATTAAAACATAGATCCATACATTTATTAATGTGATATATCACCCAGCCCTATCTGATATGTTTAATCACCAACTGAATTTAATGTATTTGATGTAAAACTTTATTGTTCCTCAAAATGAAGACAAATACAAACTCATTTAAATAACTGTATAATGTTGAGCTTCATTCCTGGTCAACACACACATTGATGAGGACACATTTAAAACCTCAACACATCTGATTGATCATCAATCATTTCATCTTTTATTCTTTATTCAGATTGTGGGGCTGCAGTTTGTCAGAGATCAGCTGTGATTCTCTGGTCTCAGCTCTGAAGTCCAACCCCTCCCATCTGAAAGATCTGAACCTGAGAGGAAACAACCTGAAGGATTCAGGAGTGAAGCAGCTGTGTGGTTTTCTGGAGAGTCCAGACTGTAGACTGGAGGAACTGGAGTGAGTTCACTGTCTGTTACTGTTGTAGATCTGATATTAGGGCTGGGTGACATGGACCAAAAGTCATATCCTGATATATTTAGGCTGAATATCGATGTACGATATATAAGAATAACAAAAAAACGTTATTAGTTCCACAATAGGGAAATTACAGTTTACAACAGCTTATAGAAAAGGTAGAATAAAAAATAAGAGCAAAAAGAGTAGCTATAAAAGATAAAGTAGAAAATTTGACTGTGCTGATGATGCTGTCGTCCAGTTTCAAGTGTGCGTGGTAAATCATTTTTTAAGGAAAAACATCAAACTATATCACACTACTCAACCCGGCAACAAAGTGACTGGATGGGTGTGAGTTTGATGTCATGCATGTTGGAGGGTACCATAGGGCCCCATTATAAACCACAGTTTATTCAGATTTTTCCAGAATTTCACCAAAACGTAAACTGCCACCCTGACCAAACCGTAAAAGGTATCCAAACGCCGTTTTCAGGAAAAGAAAGCCACACTTCCCGTGTCTCGTACAAACTTCCAAGCATTTTTTTACTCCGCAGCACGGCCGAGTAATCGCCCATGCAATGGGAGCTAGTGCATAAGCCAGGTGTCAGCAAGTGAGGGAGCAGCTGCATGAGGAGGGAGGAGTGGGTGCTTGATCAAACCTATTGAAATGTAGATTTAGGCCCTGTCCACACGAAAACGCATTTTTGTTGATGTTTTTATTTGTTTTGTTCTATCGTCCAGACGAATCCCGTAAACACATAGCCCTGAAACGCACTTTTTTGAAACCGGCTCCCAGGGTGGATAAATCGAAAACGCACTTCTTGTGAATCCGTCTGGACAGGAAACCAGAGATTTTGGAAAACGATGATGTCATCGCCACCATTGCCTCCATGGCCACACCCCTGGAGCAGCCTTCCACCTCTTATATCTCGCCAAACGTCTCATAACAACATCAACAACAATGGCGGACTACATGCTTGTGTTACTGCTGGAGAAGATATTGAGCCTATTATGGTTACTAGGGCTAAATCTAATTTTTCCTTGAGTTTGGTTTCTTCTAAAGCCGATTTGTAAACAGCGCTCAAGCTTCATGCGCATGCGCCACCTCTTCCTCTCCGTTTTTGGTGAATTTCTGAAAGTGAAACAGCGCCGCCTATAGACCTGGGATATGAAGTAGCGTAGATATATCAGATATATATCAGATATACACTATATTACCAAAAGTATTCGCTCACCTGCCTTTACTCATTCTATGAACTGAAGTGCCATCCCATTCCTAACTCATAGAATTCAATATGATGTCGGTCCACCTTTTGCAGCTATTACAGCTTCAACTCTTCTGGGAAGACTGTCCACAAGGTTGAGGAGAGTGTTTATAGGAATTTTTGACCATTCTTCCAAAAGCGCATTGGTGAGGTCACACACTGATGTTGGTCGAGAAGGCCCGGCTCTCAGTCTCCGCTCTAATTCATCCCAAAGGTGTTCTATCGGGTTCAGGTCAGGACTCTGTGCAGGCCAGTCAAGTTCATCCACACCAGACTCTGTCATCCACGTCTTTATGGACCTTGCTTTGTGCACTGGTGCACAGTCATGTTGGAAGAGGAAGGGGCCCGCTCCAAACTGTTCCCACAAGGTTGGGAGCATGGAATTGTCCAAAATGTTTTGGTATCCTGAAGCATTCAATGTTCCTTTCACTGGAACTAAGGGGCCAAGCCCAGCTCCTGAAAAACAACCCCATACCATAATTCCTCCTCCACCAAATTTCACAGTTGGCACAATGCAATCTGAAATGTACCGTTCTCCTGGCAACCTCCAAACCCAGACTCGTCCATCAGATTGCCAGATGGAAAAGCGTGATTCATCACTCCAGAGAACGCGTCTCCACTGCTCTAGAGGCCAGTGGCGGCGTGCTTTACACCATTGCATCCGACGCCTTGCATTGCACTTGGTGATGTGTGGCTTGGCTGCAGCTGCTCGGCCATGGAAACCCATTCCATGAAGCTCTCTGCGTACTGTACTTGGGCTAATCTGAAGGTCACATGAAGTTTGTAGCTCTGTAGCAATTGACTGTGCAGAAAGTCGGCGACCTCTTTGCACTATGCGCTTCAGCATCCGCTGACCCCTCTCCGTCACTTTACGTGGCCTACCACTTCGTGGCTGAGTTGCTGTTGTTCCCAAACGCTTCCATTTTGTTATAATAGAGCTGACAGTTGACTGTGGAATATTTAGGAGCGAGGAAATTTCACGACTGGATTTGTTGCACAAGTGGCATCCTATGACAGTTCCACGCTGGAATTCACTGAGCTCCTGAGAGCGGCCCATTCTTTCACAAATGTCTTGTTTCACAGTCTGCATGCCTGAGTGCTTGAATTTATACACCTGGGGCCAGGCCAAGTGATTAGAACACCTGATTCTGATCATTTGAATGGGTGAGCGAATACTTTTGGTAATATAGTGTATATGTCTATGGTTTCCCTTAGTTTAGCCCCGCCCACAAGCTCCTCCATTGTCTCTGCCGTCTCTTGTGTGATTGGCCGTCTCCGCTGTCACTCCACCTGCTGCTCAGCCTGGGAGGATGCTCAAGCGCCACCCTCAACAACAACCAATCAGATCGCGAGCTACAGCACAACCAATCAGCTCATGCCGCATCCATTTGAACACGAAGCTGTCAGAGGAGTAGATGCCTCATTGAGCGGGTTGGCCCGCTGCTGCGATACGTCAACGTCGCCGCCATATTGGGGGAGGCAACTCTGTCCCGCGAACCAATACGAGTCAATGGAGAGAACTTTATTAAGTGTCTGCTACTAGGTGCTATAAATGAATTCCTCTCATTTACACATTCACATACGGACGTATATATTCAGAAAACTGTTAGGAACCTAAAACAACGTCTGTAATGGTCTCTGATGATTCTAAACGTGAACTATTCTTGATATGTTCAGTGTACAGGTCGGCATCAAACCACTCCATGTATTTTATAATTTGATCTCGTTTACACGAGTGTTTAGCTGCTACTGTGATGATACAAAAATACTGAATCTGTGTCTATAATAACCACCTGACATGGAAATGAGACATCTGTATTAATAAACAGCACCAGCATTTACGTGGTACTGATTTTGATTAATCGTTTTTATATTATAACGACTAATATTGACAATCATTGGGACAAAAAAATAACAAAATGAACAAAGTCTGCAAATCATAATAAAATAAAATGAAATAATAATGGCATAAAATACTGTGATTGCCTGGTCTAAACCATACTCTGATTTATTTATTTATTTTAGAAGGAAACAGATTAAAGAACATGTATACTTATATTTATACAGCAGTATGTGCAAGGAAACAGATTAAAGAACACATATATCAATACAGCTTTACTCATTTATTTTCTATACCCAGTTATTCCTGTTAGCCACATGCTAAATAAAAGGATAAAATATTGTAATGATCTCAGAGTGTAATACAAAATACATCAGAGTCCTTTTATTATCACTGAACAAGTGTACATCAAAATTCTGGAGCCTGTGGTAGACTTGTAGTCAAGACCGCCTAAACCGAGGCCAAGACAGACCAAGTCAAGACCAAGACCAAGACTAGTTCAGCTCGAGACCGAGGCCAAGACCAAAAAAAAGCCTAGTTTTTGTTGGCATGATAGGCTCATAGGGCCACACAGAAGAGGACTTAAGTGTCAACCATTATACATACCACATCCAACATTTAAAAAAATAAAATATATAGTAATAAAATAAGGCTGCATTGCATGTTGATCATGTAGGCACCACCACCACCTATGTTAATGACATTTGAATGAAAATGAAATGCTATTGAATTACATTATTATCATTTTAAATAATGAAAGTGACGGTAAAAATAGATTATGAGGGGATTTTTATGAGCCTGTCAGTCAGAATGAGAGACAACTAAAAAGTCTAGCTCAACCTCTGCATATAACGTCATTTTGTTGCTCATCTGATACTTTGAATCTGAACCATCTCCAAATTACTGAGCCACTGCTTTTTCTTTTACTAACCAGTTTCTCCTCCACACACTCTGCAGACGTTGTTGCTCCTCCTCTGTGCATGAAAGAGGAGGGACGGGGGGAGCAGTGCAGAGAGCTCCGGGTCAGCAGCTTGATGGAGCAAGGATCACAGCGCTAATTTGAACTATATCCATAAACCAGATATAGTTTAAATACCGTATCACATTAAAACATAGATCCATACATTTATTAATGTGATATATCACCCAGCCCTATCTGATATGTTTAATCACCAACTGAATTTAATGTATTTGATGTAAAACTTTATTGTTCCTCAAAATGAAGACAAATACAAACTCATTTAAATAACTGTATAATGTTGAGCTTCATTCCTGGTCAACACACACATTGATGAGGACACATTTAAAACCTCAACACATCTGATTGATCATCAATCATTTCATCTTTTATTCTTTATTCAGATTGATCAGCTGCAGTTTGTCAGAGATCAGCTGTGATTCTCTGGTCTCAGCTCTGAAGTCCAACCCCTCCCATCTGAAACATCTGAATCTGAGATTAAACAACCTGAAGGATTCAGGAGTGAAGCAGCTTCTTGATCTTGTGAAGAGTCCAGACTATAAACTGGAGACTCTGAGGTGAGTAGAGGGTTCCAGTCAGTCCATGCTGCTTTCATCAGTATTGTCCTAAACACAGTTAGTATCAAAGATCCAGTGTTTCCTGTAAACCTGCAGCTTCTCAGTGAAGCTGTGAGAGGAGAATGGAGACAGGCTTCAGGATTGGACAGAAAGACAGAGAGAGAGACAACAGTCAGCCAATCAGATGAGCCAGAAGCTTGTTGTGATCATGTGTTTGAGTTGATGTGAAGACGACTGTTGTTGTTGTGTTGATGTGTCCAGGAAATAAAGCTGGATTCCAGCTGACAGCCTTCCAAGATGTATAGAGACAGTGGTGGTCATACATCAAATGTGATGAACAACTGATCACAGCTCTGAGATCAGTCTGACTGAAGCCTGCACATCACAGAAGCAGCATTACATTTAGTAACCATGAGCAGAGTCATCACATGTGTCATTAGTTTGATCAGATCTCTTCAATGACAGCCTCCATGTTTATTAGTCAGCTGATCTTTGTTTAAATGGAGCAGCAGTAAATCCATCACTAAAGTGTTGGTGCAGTAATGAAGCGTTCAGGACTCTCAGCAGTTTATTAGTCAAATCTGCAGAGGAAACAGACTTGATGCTAAAAGTCTCTGCAGGTCTGTGTGTGTTCACTCCAACACGTTAACATGAAGCTGAAAGGAAGCTGGCTGAGCTCCACAGCTGCTCCACTGCTGCTCTGAACAGGACTGAAGTCCCTGCTGCTCTTTCTACTGGATGTGATGATGAAGGGAGACTCTGGAAACACTCCTTCACCTCCTCTCTTCTTTCTCCTCCTCTCTACAGGTGGTACTCATGGTAGTAAACAGGACGGTGTGTGTTGTGAGAGGATGAGCTGTGTCCTGATGATCCAGAGGTTGAAGCAGACTCTGATTGGACCATGTTACTGGGAGGTGGAGAGGAGAGCTTCATCCACATGGTCTCCATTTAAGACCATCAACAGAGCTGCACTTCAACTCTTCACAGAGCTCCAACAAATCAAGTCCAGTCCCTCATGAATGATTCAGACACATGTCAACCTGCCAGCATCAACAGTCCTTCCTGTTGTTGTGGAGATGTTTGTTCAAACTAGATTCCATGGCAGAGGTGTTTAAGCTCTGTGCAGTTTCTGTAGCTTAAACACCAGTGTTAACAGTGTTAAAGTCAATGTGTACATAGGTTAGTGATGTTTTGTGTGTCTTTATATGAGATAAATCATGAGTGAGCACAATCAGCAGTTTAAAGTATAAAAGTACATAAAGTATATACTTAGATATATTAGAAGTACTGGCTCAAAGTGAAGGGGGAAGTATTCTAAGCATAGCAGCAAATGAAATTACTGGTAATAAAAAGGTTTAACTGAAGTGTTTGTGAATATAGACCTTAAGGAGTAGTAAGAGTCAAAAGAAATGTTAAGAGAGGAAAGCTGTTCCCACTTCTCCAATACTGTAACTTAAAGCTAAGTTCTGCAGTGATCAAAGTGGAGATGAAGGTCTGCATGGGGGGCAGCTGTTTGTTATTGCATTGGGGTGTAAAAAATCTTTGATATCTTTAAAATGTACAGTCAATAAATAATATGGACATGTGAAAATTATAGTAAATGTGTGAATGTACTTGTCTTTGAAGCAGGGAGGGTTTTTTTATTTTATTTTACAAATTTTTTATTAAAAAAAAACAAGCTTTTCCAGGGTTTTTGCATTTAGTCGATTTATTTTTTTGGATGCTAGTTCTCCAGCTTTAGAGAACACCCGCTCACATGGGACTGACGATGCTGGCGTCCATAAAAACTGTAGTGACAGCCAGAAGAGGTGTGGATAGTTATACTTCTGGTCCAGTATCTTAAAGGATCCTGGGATCTGGGGAGGTTGCCCTCAGCAAGGTACCGCTGCACCTCAATAAATGAGTCTGCTGTGGCATTGCTGGTCTGCCTGCCAACGTCCTCATGGAGCTGCTGCCAGAGGTTATCTTAAAAACAACTAATTGGCATTTTAGTTTGTCATCTATTATTAGAACTGGGGCTCTAGAAGTGTGGGTAGGGTCAGCACACTCAATGACTCCAGAGTGGAAGCAGTGTCTGTGACTCGTCTCCTAAGGTGTTGGTGTAGGTGTATGGCTGCCTGTGTGTGCAAAGCTGAAGCATTACACTCAAGTGCATGACATATCATTTACATCATAGGGATGACCTTTGAACCTGAAACTCTGCTCCCCAGACAACTCCACAGTGGCTGGATGGAAAGGAGCAAGCACAAGAAGTGCTTCTCCTATGATGTTAAACTCATCAGCCGTTAGTGGTGTTATGTCTGTTAGTGAGGCCAGAGATCCCCACACTGGATCCTTCTCATCATGTAGCCTCACCAGCATCTGATATGTGCTGATCCAACGTGTTGGTTCCTCATTTAGAAGTTTCAGTGTTGGCCGTCCCATCAGTTGCTGCACTTGAGCAAGCTTCTCTTTGGCTGTGGTGCTTGATCTGAAGTATGTTACAATCTGCCTAGATTAGTGTCTGATGGCTGTAAATGCAGGGATCTGATCACATGATTTTCTCACAATTAAATTTACAGCGTGTGCAATGCAAACCAAGTTAAGCCAAAAGCACGTCAATATATTTAAATTCTATATCACATTAATTAAATATAATTACTTCTGTAGACCTTTTCTATACGAACCTTTCTGGTTGGCAAAACGTGACGGCTCAAGGGCCTGAAGGAGTTCCCTGAAGGCCTCACTCTCAACCGTGCTGAAGGGTTGGCAGTCCTTGATGATGACATTTACTATGGCCTGGTCCACCACATGCTTCCTGGAAGCTTGATGGTCAAAAATGAAATAATAAAAACAACATATGTATTCATTAATAACAAAAGTGACCATGAGGAAGTTGTAAAATGTCTGTTTATGTCTGTTCAGGCCTACCTGTGTTTATTGCAGGTGTATTTGTGGCCTCCTCATTTTCGTGCCTAGCTCTATAGTGTCTCAGCATTGAGGAGGTGCTTTTATTATGTGAGATAGTTTGATTTGAATTCTGACAGATCAAGTGGAAACTAAGAGCAACTGGATGAAATAAAAACAAATCCCTTATTTGCTGATATAAGATCAAAATGGTCCCACACGGTGGAGACCTTCCTCTTTCTTTGGGGTTCCATATTCCAACTTGCTTTAATTCCACACTTCCAGGATTTTTTTTTATTTTTTTTTTATTTTTTTGGCAAACACCATCCCGTTGACAGATGCGCTTCCTTAGAAACACAGTTTGGCGCCTCGGTGACGCACGAAACAGCGTCTTCTCGGTCACGTGACCTTTTCTCAATGCGGTACGCGCACCGACACGGGGTTTTGGAAAGTTTGAACTGTGTAACACTGTGCCCGAAGTGGAAATACGTGACCGAAGTGAAACGTTAGACCTGTAACTGAGTAGGTTGACGGAGATTTGCGACTGAAGGCTGTTTATTTCTCGCCGGTCGAGGGTTTGTTTATTGTCTCCGGTGTGTCGGGAGCCACCCTAGACGACCGCGGGTCAGCGTAAGTGGCATACTGAAACTGAGACTGATGTTTTTCCAAGTGGATATAAATTCGAGTTAATTCATGAAGTTTACAGAGTTAAGACCTGATGCATGTTGTAAAAGGTGTCTTAGAAATGTATTAATGTATTTTTATTTCCTGTTGACATAGGAATAAGGCCACTACTGTTGTTTTGTTTTGTTGTTACGCTAGTGTTTTGCTTTTCGTTTGCTCTGTATGAAGATAGACAGAAAATATTAAGAAAGGAAAGGGAAAAATCAATTGAATTTGTTTTTTTGTTTGACTGTAACCAACATCTCTCAAAATTAGAGAATTAATGCTGTGCTCGCTTGAGTGCAGTCGGGGTATTAAAGATCCTACTAAAATATATTTTTTGTGTCCGTTCCCCTCCATCATTAACCTGGCCACATTTAAAAAATACAAGGCGTAGCCTTCAAAGACTGCTTTGACCATCAGAAGTCTCCCATCTAGGCTACTAAATCCTGTACATGAGAGAGAGGGAGAAAATCCCTAGAAAACAAAATTGCCACACCGTCACTAATGGAGGACCTGTGGCTAAAGAAAATCTGACCATCATTAAGGAACTGAGAACGGTCAGGAAAGTGACGTTCAGCTTCAACATTACGTTGCCCTTTTGTTTCAGTTAAAAAGTGGCTTATATCCTCTGCTGTATTGCACCGACATTTCAGGAGAGATAAAGTCTCCCTGCGAAGAATCAGACACATCGGAACAGACAGATTCGTCATCGCTAATGTCTGCAACATCAACTCTCTTAGCCTTAGACACTGTACCACTTACATTTTCATCCACTTTCCTTTTGAAAGGGATCTTAAAATCTCCACTCATCTTGAACAGGATCTGAGGAACATGCGCCCGTAACTTCGGGACCTGCGTCCTCCAGCACTGTCCTATCAGCAGTTTTTGGCCCACTCAAAGCAGACAACTCTATCGTGATCATTTACTTTACTGTAACAGTCACCACATCCAGCTCAACTCTAGAGGAACCACCAACTACGACTTCACGGTCATCTGCAATCAGATTAATCAGCTCTACCTCCAAACTACCAGTATCATTATCGGCTTTTCCTCCTGCTGCGTCAGGCACGGGTGCGCTGGTCTCGGTGGAAGCGGACGCAGTCACAAGACAGTCCACACTCGGTTCAGCTGCCGTTGGTGGCGGACCCCCGTTGTTACCCTTTTTAGGGCAGTTGCGGACAACATGGCCAACCAGACCATCTATCTATCTATCTATCTATCTATCTATCTATCTATCTATCAAAGAGCTCAAAGAGCCATATTGCCCCAAAAAAACAGAAACCATACCTGTCTGGAGACGCATAAAATGAAAAGCCTTATATAAGCCTAATATGAAGGCAACATGGGCTGTCAGTATATTAGCTATATAAGCCTACTATTAAAATGACTAATAGGGTACAAATACAACATGAGCATTAATGATTAAATGTTTATTTTCCCTGCAGCGTATCCTGGAGAGAATGACGCACCACGTGACTACACTGCTGTACGATACTTGGTGCTTCAAGTTTAACTTCCATTACAATATTGATGTTCTATGTTTTGTTGCATTGATTAAATTATAGAAATACAAGAAATAGAAATACAGATTTTTGGTGTCATTTTTTTTTATTTTGAGGATTCGAGAAAAAAAACACAATGGGATGTACATAATAGGCCTCCTGTGATTTCAGACCTTAGTATGGAAATGAAATGCAGTCCTTTTTGAACCTCAATAACAATACAACTCTTCTGTTTCCCCCTTATCTGGGCAACAGAGTGCAAAATCACGCAGCCTGCAATTATAAAAATTAAACAGCAGCCTTTTGAAAAGGTAAGTAGGCTATATAAAACGAAAATAAGCCAGTTTAATTTCAATTTCTGTGCATTCTCCTATTTTCTTTAGTTTTCCACAAATGCCAAGTCAGTGCAAATGAGTAAAATAAAACAATCCTTTTTAATTCTCCCCTTTACGCAGCGTCAGACACAAATAAATAGGCTAAACCATTTCTTTAATATTTAATGTAAAAGGAACTTAAAATGACTGGAAACATGATACAGTTATCACATTGACTTCAATGGCTGCCATGGGTCTGACATGAGGTTATTCTCACACATCTTGTACAAGGTCACTTCCACAAAAGAAGTCTTTCGTTGTCCAGTCGCCCTCCACACCAGCACACTCAAAGTGCAACCAGTTTTTGCAAACTGTGCATTGCACTCATGAGTATTTCTTGATGTGATCATGGAAAACACTGTTGAAAAACAGAATTGTCAAAGCTTTAACACAATATTCCACAAGACAAGATGTACAGTCAAGTTTGTCCATTTCAAATATTCCAAAAAGTGTTACATATAACCATACGTTATTTAAAAATAAACTTGTCAACTGTGTTGTGTGTAAAATGCTACATAAATAAAGTACAAATGAGTTGTCATGTCTGTTCTACACACCTGGTTGACCCAGTTGCTCGCTGGAACAAGCATGATTTTAGTTTCCAGGCCAGGCGATGGCTGCTGGAGTCTGTTTCTTTGTTTCTGCTTTCTGCAGCTTTGTTTCTTTCACTTCCACCTTTAACAGGTCTTCCTTTGTAGGTGGGACATCCTGTACAACAAAGACCTTTGATGTAACCATAGTATTATTACCAGTATAGAGTTTGACAGGGTGGCATGGTGCAGACGCAGAGTCCTGCACTGGTTCAGGGTCAGGGCCTCCACACCAACCTCCAGATTTTTAACTTCATTTTCAGCTGCCTAGTTGGTAACAAAACGAACGACATTTATGAACCCACAGGCCACACATGCACTGAACAGAAAGAGAAGCAGCTCTCAGAACACACGAAAACACCACAGTTAACTGAGTCCTGCTGCTTCCACTGTGGAGGACACCTGGAGACCACCAGATGATCTGAAGACATTTCTACAAAGGAAGAAGGTGGTGATAGTTACCATACTGTCACATTACCTTACTAATAAGTGATAAATGTTGCATGAAATGCTGCTCTGCCTTTACCTGAGGATGTCCATGTCACTGTCTCCGATACTTGTGTAAAGCACAAGTGAGTCGTAGATCCTAATTTCTTTGACTTTGAAGTCAAACACCTACATGAAAATAAATCCGTTATTACAACAAAGTTTTAGCTCAACTGACTTCAGTTTATATGTAGGTCATGGCATCATTTAATGTAGGCTGCTTAACAAAACCACTTTGCCAAAAATGTCACACTGACATATTTACCTATCCAATTCTATTACAATCAAACATTAAAATAAAACTTTGAAAATGATGTTGGCTCACCCAAAGAATGAAGTGGTTCCCAGTCTCTGGACTTGAATGACCCACTGTTCTTGGTAGGAAGATCTTGTCTGCGACCGAGCACAACAATGACATCAGGTGGGACAACACATGTTAACAACAGATGAAAATTTGTTCCATCATGGAGACAAAACATAAGATCAGGAAAAGGACCTACAGGGATGTGCTTCACAACACGGTCACTGACAGCTCCACTGTTTGGCCATTCACGGTACCACAGAATGAAGTCATCATGACCCAAACAACCACACTAAAACAGAAAACATAGCATTAATATTTTAGTAAACCTTGATCAGACATTAAAAATCATAAGGGAAGGAGGAAATTAAAATCTGTCACCATGTGTTGTTGAGCCAGTTGTGACACTTGATAGTTTACAGCCTGGAATTCAATATCTTTGTTATAATACAACTCTGAAGCAAAAACAAAAAACAAACACTGCTGTGACTGTCACAGTATCTGGATCAGGTCGTTTAAATGTCCCAACTACAAGTAAAGTTTTTAACACAGTTACAAAGGAATGACAACCACACAAACTTTCACAGTGAAACATAATTCATAATAACATATGAAGATATTAAATATTAAATGTCCCGTCTCGTCTCTCGAGACTTTATCTCTCCTGAAATCAATTTAGAATCACCAATGAACCTAATGAGCATGTCTTTGGATGGTGGGAGGACGCTGGAGAACCCGGAGAGAACCCACACTGTTATCAGATGCTAAGACGTCTCCACTGGCCAGGCAGTTCTGGAGAACGGATGATACACCCTCCTGCTCCCACTCAGCTGAGAAGGTGTGTGTTGTTGTTATGTTATGTCTGGTTAGTTTTTATTTGACAACAGCTCATGGCCAGTGTTAATAATAATCTTCCTTGTATCACTGAAACACCCACTGCCAACAAATCTGCTCAGATCCAACATTTAGTGACTAGTATGGCGTCATGTTTCACTGTTTCAGTATCACTCCCACCATCCAAAGACATGCTCATTAGGTTCATTGGTGTGGAGAGGGAGAGTGAGAGCAGCACCAGGTGAGAGTGATTGGCACACCTGCATCCTGTTCCACTAATCACTCTCTCCTTTTAACACACAAACACAAAATAAGAGGAAAGAATACATCGTCAGAAGATATAACTCAGAACCTGGGTTTCAAAGCACACATAAATAATACATGACCCAGAAATACAACAGACACCTAGATGTCTGAAAGAACAAGAAAACAAAGGTCACAACACGGTATGCACGTGACCAGGGGCGTTTTCCAGAAAGCAGGTTTACTGGCTTATCTGGGTATGTTAAGTCAGGGGAAAATTGATTAGCAGTCTTACTCGCCAAGAGAAAGATTACTAGGTGCACGGGCACAAGTTATCTCTTCCATAAATTAAAACCAGATTGTATTGGCTGCTCCTCCCTCCTTCACTTATATAATCCAAATAAAACCAATAAAATTTACATATTCAATTGTGGGGCCCTCGGGAAGGGTCAGCCAAAAAGAGTCATCCAGTATCACCATTTCCAACCCGTGGGAGAGTCTCCCCAGGAAGCCGACATGAGCACGCCTGGATTCCATAAGGAAAAGGAAAAGGTCAAGTACCAGGTCATCTGGTTCGATTTAAGGTAAGTAATATGCTTTACAGTGTCGCTTAGGGTTAGGCAATATATTATCCCAATTATCCCAAGACAGGAATAGAGCATAAATTTCAGATGGTTAGGGTTAGGTTACAGATTTAAATTGGGTTAGGGTTAGAAATCTTGATGGAGGATAGTAAGGTTAGGCGTACAGATCGAAATGGTTAGGGTCAGGACCATCAATAACAGGATAAGGCAATAACTGGGTTCCTGAGGCGGAATTAAAGAATAATCTAAAGGGAAATGTCCCAGATCAATAAACTTACAAATAAATATATAAATAAATAGGTAAATAAGTAAATAAATAGACAAATAGACCAAAATAACTAAGAATAAATCATATAATTTTTAATTTCCGGTTCATTTAGTATGCCCTTTCCATTAGAAAAAAGTCATCTCCCAACATGTACCAGGATGATCTTAGACCTACAATTGTAGGGGAGGAAAATATCAGGTTAAACAGTAATTCATTGAAATAATATAATCCATGCAACAAAAAATATCAACTTCAATCTTTAGAACCATATGATTCCGAGATAGAATATAAGTGCTATGTCCTATAAATCCTTCTATTAAGTGCTCAATCACTGCAAACCCATGCGACTTCCAACAATATTTAATTACACAGCAAACACAAAAAACAAACAGACCTGATTTTTCCTCCCCTATTCTATTCTTCCTATACCCAACCATCTCCAACAGTAAGTAACCTTCATGTTTCAAATTAACATTTAGCTCTATAATTTTTCATTAAGACCATTTGGTGAGATAGTAGACAGTTCCTCAATCAACATCCTTTCATATCTTTTCCTTTGGGTTATAGACCAAAGCGGTTTACATTCCAGGCCAATACATTTAAAATTTTGGATGCCGTATTGCACAAAATGAGCATAAAGAATTGTAGATAAATTCGCCCGTTTAATTTGATATAAATGTTCATAAATCCTAATTTTCAAAGCTCTACCTGTCTCCCCAATATATAGTTTGTTACAATGCTGACACTGGATCGCGTACACAACATTCTTCTCGTGAGGTAAAATCCTATTTGGAATTGGGTGATCTCTTCCCGAGGGTCCACTAAAAAGAAAAGGTACATAAGGCAATAAAAAAGGAATCTCACTCGGTTTCCTCTTATTCCTCTTAGTATGAACCAGTAAGTCTTTCAAATTCTTATTTCTTCTATAGGCTGATATCATTCTGAATTTTTTACATGAATCACAACTGCCTTGAATTTGTTGAAAATTAGTTTTTAACCCCGAAGTAAATTTCCCCACATGGTGCGAATAAGTCGTCACCATGGGAATGAGTGGGGAGCCCGCCTCTCCCCTTTTATACTCCTTATTTTCAGTGAAAATTTGTTTGACCTCATTTGCCCTTAACTGGGTATGTTAACCCAGAGTTAGCGGTAAACCTGGGATTTCAGTTCCAGAAAGCTCAAAAATGATCAGGCTATGTAAGTAACTATAGTAACATAGGCTCTGAACTTAACCTGGTAGGGGTAGGTTTTGTTCAGGTTATGTTGGGGTATTTAATCTTTAAATTGGTCATTTTCAAACATGCAAGGCTACACAAATTAGACATAAGTGATTTAGGTCTATTAGGGTAAATACATTGCACTAGTTCATTCTGCTCCTCCTGGGAGGTTGAGGGCTCTGATGACGTGCCCCCAGGAATCCCCTCCATCATCGGACGCCCTCGATTGATACTGATCACCAACTCCTCCACAGGGGTGAGGGGGGACACCGCTGGTCCAGAACCGGTCTTCCTCTCCTCTGCTTTCTTCCTATTGTCTTTAAAATGAATGTACCTTGTTGCAATATGGCAATTCAAGAATATAATACTGGATAAGAGATCCAGATGCACCCAGATATATCTTACCAACTTGGACAATGTTTTTATATTTAGTTTTCTCTTGAGGGCGGTCGGGTTACATCTAATGAAAATTACTACAATATATGACAAGGTAGTCTATAGTATAAGAAAGTCTCATACAAAGCAGTTAATATGTAGCATAATATCTACTGAATTATTGTGCTTCTGACATACATTAATGTGCTATATTAAACTTATGCATTTACGCGGTCTGCAATTCTCTGCCAAGCAAGGTCTCGCGCAAGTTTTGCTTTTTTTACGTTATTATCACTCTTTCCTCCTCGTACGCCTCGAGCAGAACTTGCTGCTCCGCTTCAGAAAAACAGGCTGCTCTGCGCTTTAACCATTTTTACTCATGGTTTCGACTCTCAATAGATGATGCCTTTATAACTTCACCGTGAACGTGCACAACTCTAGGTTAACCAACACGGGGTTGATTGAACTGATTGCTAACCGGCGTTTTGGAACCAACAGCTCGGGTTTAGTCGCCTCAGGTTCAGACAACCCAGAGGTTAAGTTTTATTCAAGTGTTTGTTAAACCTCCTTTCTGGAATACCCCCCTGGTTGTCCGTCATGTCTTTGGTTTCTGTCTTGGTTTCTGTTCTGTTTCCTGTTTTATTTTGCTAAGTTCTTGATTTCCTGTTTGTCTTGTTTCGTGCCTTTTTTGATTAGTTCATTGGTTTCACCTTGTCTTGTCTCCTGATTTGTTTCACCTGTGTCTCGTCATCCCTCTCCTCGTGTGTATATATAGCCCTGCCTTCCCCTTTGTTCCTTGTCGCATCATACTACATGTTACCCTTCTTGTCACGTCTTTTCACTTCTTGTTCATGCGCACCATGCCAAGTCGTAGTTTTGAGTTTTGCTTTTTTTTTTTTGGATTCCCTCCCATGTCAGCGGCAACTTTAGTTTTTTGTAGTTGCCTTTTTGTTTATTAAAGAAACTCTTTGCCAACTTTTGCAAACTTTTTGCCAACTCCTGCCTCAGCCTCCTTCAAGTCCTGCATCTGGGTCCAAATTCCCATCCCCCGCTACCCCTGTCGTGACAGTTTTTACTGAAAAGCCACTCCAATCCGTTCCTTTAGGCTTACTTGTCTTGGCTGTATAAGCAGTCACTGCCAAAGGAGGAATAGGGAGTTTTCCTTTTGGTGGTTGTTTCTTTGCCATTGCATTCGAGATGCTCCAAACTGTCTCACCTGAGAATATGGCCAAGTTGAAGTGTGCGAGAAGAGGGGGGAGGGGAGGAAACCAGTGGAGGACACCTGCCTGCAGCTTGTGCACGATGTGTGCGGGGAGGGGGGAGGGGAGGGCGCTATGAGATGCGTGTCCATGAGCAGTGATTGACACTCTGTTAGATACACCCCTGGTCTTTGGTGGATCTGTGTGTGGAGCGAGTGTGGAGCGAGTGTGGAGCATTGGATGTCTTGCACATCGTGCTACAGGCTCTTGGTTGGGCCAGAGGAGCCGATTTTTTTTTTTTTTTTTTTTTTTAAATGACCTGCTTCATGCAATTATACTTGAACAAGGGGTCAGTTTCAGCAAATATGACAGAAAGTTAGTTTTATAAGACTTGCCTACTGCATCTTTAAGTGAATACTTAATGTACGTAACGTACTTTATGTACATTACAGAGGGAAAATACTCTTTCTACGAGAGGAGAAAGATGATGACTGTAAGAGCGAAGTGCATCCATGAGTGGTGAAAGACAGTTGACATGATTAAAAGGGAAAATAATTATCTTTGGGTTAATACAAACATTGATAAGCTTATTTCTTAAAAATATGTGGAAAAAAATAGACATTTAATGCGAATGTAACTTTGTAAAAATGGTTAATACTACTGCTTTGATGCAGACAAAAGTAACTCATGGTACTACTACTACTACTACTCATGGTAGTTAATAGTTTTTATTAGAAATAGCAGCACACAATGACATAAATATAAATAAAAATGTGAACATTTCTTTTAAATACAAGAAAACAGTAACAGTATTGCACAACAAAAATAAACTCCAGATATCACTTCAATTGTACAAAACTTTTAAAAACTTAAAATATACACCCCACACCTTTTAAACACTTTAAAAATATAACAAAAACTACACACTCAAACACAACAAAACAATAATACAACTACAGGTCCTCATCAAACAACAGCAGTTCTTCTGCCTCCTCAACCGGACTAAAATCACTGACCTGGTCCTTCACATCTACCATGACGTCAGCTGGTTCATTCTCCATCACTTGAGACGGCTCACCTTGGTCAACACCTCTGAGAATAACCTGACCTGCTTTCATTGTCATTACAAGGCCACTGGAATCAACTTCTACTTGCAAGTTCTTCACAGAAATCACTTTCCGGTCTATGACGTCACCATCTGTGACGCCAGCGCCCAGCTGCTCAGTAACAAACATTCTCACTGCTGGTGAGTTTGTGGACCTTGGTGTCACTCATCAGAGTCAGTATTCCACCATACAACACACTGAATGTAGCTGTCGCCTGCAACTGCCTGCATTTATCACAACGGTGGCATTCATCCTTGTCATTCATTTCCACTTGGCTGGCGTGACATAAAGCACAGTGATATCTCCCAACAACTTCTACACCTAAAACTCTTCCACAGATCTGTAATAACTTTGTAGACTCATCGCTGGCCTCCAACGCTTCAGGTTCCCCAACATCCTGTATTTCAGTGATTGTACTTAAGGCAGTAGTGCTCAATGTGGTTTTCTCACTGAATCTCCTGGTGATCAAATTAGAGATCTCATAGGACTTGTCAACTTCCAGCATTGTGATCTTATCCTCCCACACGGTCAGTTTGGTCTGTCCACTACTATCACAGATGTTGAATTCCCTCAACTCTCTTTGAACTCCATTAACATCAACCATGCGACTGGCCATCCCACCAGGCAAGATCTTCACACGTATGGCCTTCACCTGTTAGAAAACAAACAAATGATTATTTAAGGTACACTCCTGAAATAAACTCCTACATCTGACAGCAAACACTGATTCTCCCATGCACCATAGATGTTATCAAATGAAAATTATACCACCTGTTTGTCTCTGCCCTTTACAACAGTTTACAAAAAACCCACATTTCATAATCAACGTATCATTTATGTGATGTATCATTTCTGCTGTGGTCTTCTTTAACATGCCTGCTATTATTCTGAAAATGACTACCTTTACAATCTTACAACTGGAATACAGTAAAAGAATTACTTTTCAAATGATATGAGCCTAAAAACACACAAAACATTCATATACACAACATACTTCCTTGCGCAATATATATAAAAAAAAATAGTATTTTTGCTAAAAAAAAAAAATCTTGAAAAAATCACCACTACACTCTAAACCTTGAAGAATGATTATCTATTCCATACTTTTCACAAATTCTTACTTACATCTTGTTAAAGTATAATTAAATGTCATGTTTCAATTACTTGATATGGTACATGTGTTATACAAAAAACAATGACAATGCAAACTCTATATTAAAAAAACCTGTAACATATATTTTCTCGTACATTTGAACATCATGTAAACATTTGCTTATCACACGCCACAATCCCATTCTGTTATTTATCTTAGAATCAAATGTGCAGCACTTACTTGTTTAGGACCAATGGCCGAGACGTTTTCCACTCTCAGGGGGCCAGTTTTTGGGGGTCCTCTGAACAAGAAAGACACTTTGTTTGCCACCTCAATCTTGCTGGACGCGTTGCATAAAATCTCAAATGGTGCGTCACCGTAACCTAAACAGAAAGAAACACACAACTAAGTTTAGTGCTTTAAATTCTTCACCACGTTAAAACACCAACTCAACAACCACGTGACATGATAAGGTACTCACTGACTCCTTTCTTCACTTTTGTCAGTTTCACTGGGCTGCATTCAAGCCACGCTTGCTCGTCCATGTTCCTCAGGAGTAAACACCACCACCCGATGGTATTCTTCGCTGTTCGTTTGAATTGTGGCATCAAAGTATCTCGTTTCTTTCTTGAAGATTTTTACTGGGGACACATTGTGCAAATACCCCACCACAGACACTTCCTCCTCCCCACTTCGTTGCTTTTTCTCTGGGCTTGCCATGTTTTGTTTTTGTCTTGTCTCCACACTGCAAAACAACAACACAACACAACACAACAATACTGCTGAAAAAAGAACTGTACTTGCATTTGTTACTGCAGTTATTTCACACACACACACACACACACACACACACACATCCTAACAGCATCTAACTCTTGAACACCATTATATGACATCATATATTCTAACTTTGAAAGAACACAAATAGGTTTGCAACATAACTCTCACCTGTTTTGTTCTGCAGAGAAGAATTTCTTCAAATTGGAGTCGTCACTAGCAGGAACAAACACAGGTTCTTCAGCGCCAGCAAACAGGACTTGCACCTACGTTTGTCAGAAGCTCTTTGAGCAGCACAAAGTCCTGGTCACTGATATATACTGGAAGGTGCAAAAAGAGGGTTCGGCCTCCACGCAGGAGCTGCAGCTCGTGCAGACGAAAGTCTGGAGGGATTTCAATAGACATGACACCTCAGTGTTCACCACATTAACATGTTAATGAACCAAGGTAAGAACAGATACAATGGCAGACAGGATGTCTGCTGATAAGGATCAGGATGTTCTGACACACTTCTTCATGACTTTGTGTGAAATCAGGTAAAAGTTTATTCCTGATCGCTTCGAATATACTACATAAATATGCTATTTATACTCGTGTATGAAATAAACACATTTGGATCACTATTATATACTGTAGCCTACAAAAACATTCCCCACTGTCTACACGACATTAAAGATGTGAACAAAGAACTCTAGGAATAATGAAATAAAGCTGAAATATCACATCTGAATTTTCAAAACATTAGTTTGTTAAATAAGGACGGGTAAAATAATACAATTGCAAACACAATGTCTGATGGAATATCTGAATGGATAGAAACACTTCTTAATAAGTTTGTCTGGAGATTAACAGTGGTTATTAAGCATCAGGCTTTTAAGACATAATACTTTTGCTGTTTGTTGTTGTCTCTGACTATAATAAAATCCTGATCACTGTCATATATGATAGAATACAAACACACAGCCCAATCTATACACAAGTGTGGAGCATCTGCAGACAAAATTCTAGGAAACTCTCAATGACTGACACGTATTACACTGATTTGCTCATAGAAATAACATGTTGGCCCACAAACACATCATAGCCTCACAATAGATACACTGACATACCCATTCACTCTCTCACCCTCCTCCTTTCTCTCTCTCTCACACGCACACACACACACACACAGCGTTTGACACATTCCCACGATAATTCCACACAAGACGTCTAGCACTTCAAATGAATGTGTAAACACACCTCCTGCTTAGTTTTTCTAGACTTTAACAAAACTTTATTCTAATCAAGTTCATACAATATGCTACATCAACTTGTTTATAAAGAATGCAGAAACTTTTTTGAACATGTCTTTGCAGTAATCTGAAATTATGAACAAATAACAGTTTAAAACAAATAAAAACTACGTCATTTTTATTTAACACATAACATTTTACATCAAACACATGCATCGCCAAAAAAGCTTTGCTATAACGTTGATATCTTCTTTAAATATCACGCTATTGACTTGAAAATGTTTATTACGCAACAATATCTGCTACTGGCTCAACCACAAAACACGATGCTCACTAAATCCATAAGTTTGTAATGTCACAATAATGTCACACGCTAACGATCTAAAACACATTAGAAACAACGCCCTGACAACTATTCAGTACTTTAGCACCAGGTGGTGACATTGATTATTTAGGCTCACAATTACATCATAGCCTCACAATAGTTACACAAACATCTAGGGTTCAATACCAACCTTTGGAACCAGACTTTGATGTCACTTCTGCTCCTCTCTCTTCTTTACTATATTGTCAGATTCCAAATACACTTCTTATTTCACTTCCACTGTGATGGAGGGAGGAGATTCCTCCCAGTCCTGGTGCTGCCTGCTCGTCAGGCTGAATGGCTGGCACCTGGCAAGGTGTGGGTGTGGCCACTAGACCTGAGCATCAGTACTCTGCTCAGGCCATGCAGTCTCTCTCTGGATTCTTTCAGCATTCTCTCTGCATTGTCTCTGCTTTTGGTCTGGCCACCACATGGTGTGGGAACGCTTTGGGGCCTGATGTTCTTTGCTGATGATTAGGTTGGAGTAACTTTAGGTTTTTGCATCCACACACTCATACACATTCAGCCACCTCACTTACCTACACACATCCATAAAACACAACTGACTACTGATTTGTTGGTTTTTATGTTGTTTAATAAACTTCTTTCTTTAAAGTACCTGTCTGGTGTGGTCTCCACATTTTTGTCTGTTTCCCTGAGTAGGAAACGTGACAGCGGCTCTAATTTGGAGCAATTGGGAACACCTGGCCAGTCTCCCTGAGCTGATAAAAGCAGCCAGTCACAGTCCTCACTCTCTCTCTCATCTACCACCTGGAGGGTATTCCAGAAAGCAGGTTTACTGGCTTAACTGGGTATGTTAACCCAGAGTTAGTGGTAAACCTGGGATTTCAGTTCCAGAAAGCTCAAAAATTATCAGGCTATGTAAGTAACTATGGTAACATTGGGTATGTTTGGGTATTTAATCTTTAAATTGGTCATTTTCGAGCATACGAGGCTACACAAATTAGACATAAGTGATTTAGGCGTAGGCCTATTAGGGAAAATACATTGCACTAGTTCATTCTGCTCCTCCTGGGAGGTTGAGGGCTCCAATGACGTGCCCCCAAGAATCCCCTCCATCATCGGACGTCCTCGATTGATACTGATTGCCAGCTCCTCCACAGGGGTGAGGGGGGACACCGCTGGACCAGAACCGGTCTTCCTCTCCTCTGCTTTCTTCCTATTGGCTTTGAAATGAATGAACCTTGTTGCTATATTGCAATTCAAGAATATAATACTGGATAAGAGATGTCTAAGATGATATATCAGATATATCTTACCAACTTGGACAATGTTTTTATATTTAGTTTTGACCTGCGGCCACGTTCTCTTGAGGGCGGTCGGGTTACATCTAATTAAAAATAATACAATATATGACAAGGTAGTCTATAGTATAAGAAAGTCTCATACAAAGCAGTTAATATGTAGCATAATATCTACTGAATTATTGTGCTTCTGACATACATTAATGTGCTATATTAAACTTATACATTTAAGTTTATATTTAAGTTTTATCTCAGTGTTTGTTAAACCTCCTTTCTGGAATACCCCCCCTGGTCCACTTGATGATATGGAAACAATGCAGTCTGGAGTCATTTAAATCTGGAGTCATGTAAGTCGAGGAAAAACATAACGATGTTTCCGCCTGGTTTCGAACCGGGGACCTTTCGCGTGTTAGGCGAACGTGATAACCACTACACTACGGAAACTATACAAACAATAAAAGGTGTTAAAAAAAAAAAAAAAAAAAAAAAAAAAAAAAGCTGAGATACTGAATCGTTTGTGGAGACTGGCTTTGATGTTGCTGTTTTGACAGTCTTACTTAAGGAACAGTATAAAGAAAGTCTCAGACCAAAACAAAAGAAACTGGACTTGTACATTTTTAGAGACGTTTCACTTCAGTTCTAGGGGTCCATCGGTCTTCTCTGGCTAACATTTGGACGTTGTTATCTTCAAAGGAGTGTCCTTTGTCCTTCAGGTGTAGGTGGACCTCTGACTCGTTTCCTGATGAACTGGCTCTTATTTTGAGAAATAAGTTGTAGAGACGCCTTTTCCTGTGACACATGAACATGTGCAGGTTGTGAATGATATAACTCTGCATCTTGTGCTCAATGATTGACTCTTTGCAAGTTAAACGTTTTGGGACCAAACCATAGACGGTAAAGGTCATGAAGAGCAACTGGATAAAAACATAAATCTCCCCGTCGGGGAATCGAACCCCGGTCTTCCGCGTGACAGGCGGAGATACTGTCCACTATACTAACGAGGAGCACGGAGCATGCGTAGTAGATGCTCTCAGCATCGGAAACGAAGAAGAGAGGATTGTCGCACGTTGTTGTCTTTGGGTGCTGCACGCGCTTTTCCCAAGAACCTGCCTTACGATGATTCCTAGAGATAGTCTCATCAAAATCACCTGATCCAAAATGGAGAAACTGGACTTTTGAGTCTTACAGTTAGACATTACAAACATAATTGTTAAGTTTTGGACTGCAAGGATTCCTGATGAAGATGTACAACTATATTTGGAGAGATACTGCGAAATCCTGCAGCCCCCCATCAAACCTGTGGATGAATTTGGACTGTGGTACGGAGTGAGAAAATACAAAGTACATATGGAGAAAGACAATGCTGGTCATTTTCTCCAAATCCCTAACTCCATCTACATGGGCCCATATAACGGTCGAATTATTTATTACAAGTGACAAAATGTTTTATTTGTCAGTCTATGAACCACCAAGTTAGAGATTGCCCAACCGTGAAATGCTGCCGCTGTGGAGGCTTTGGCCATAAGGCAAACGTCTGTGGAGGAGAGAGTGAATGTTCGCTATGTGGGAAGAAGGGTCACACTTTCTTTGGTTTATAATCGAGCAAGCTGAGAAAAAAGAAAGTGGACTTTCTAATAAACACGGACTTTGACATACTGTGCCTACAAGAGCTACGACTTAAAACCCACAATGATTCTGAAGACGTTCGCCGTATGTGGACAAAAGGACCATTGGGGAGAATATCTCTGATGGTGTTGGTATCTTTTTCAATAATCCTTCAGTAAACATTTTGAAACGAAGAGACATTATACCAGGAAGACTTTTACTTATTGACTGTTTTTATTCTGGTCAGATGATCCGCATTATGAATGTTTACACTGCACCTGAACGAACAAAAAAAGTACAGTTATTTAAAAAGTTAAATGAGATTGTAGATGTTGGTTATAATATAATATTATGTGGTGATTTTAATACAGTCACTTGCACTGAAGATAGGATTGCTGCTGCGCCTTTCAAAATGAGCCGGGAAGGTAAATTGTGAAATGAAATATGTGTCAATGTGTCTCTTTCAGATCTGTACAGAGTCCTACATCCTTATACTATACACTTCACAAGATTTGACCACAAAACAAAAAACAGAATAGACCGAATTTATAGTTCCTCACAAATAAAACCCAAGAATTATGACACAGTTTTTACTGAACACTCTGATCATCTCATAGTTAAAGCCCAAGATCAGTTTTCTATCTGCTTCACTGTGCCCTGAAGAAGGCCCCATGCTGCTACGTGTGGGCATTTTAAAGTTGTCCAGTTGGGACATGTCATTTTTGTAATAAAGACATTTCAATGAAGGAGTGCCTCGGCTATCAGGGAATTCCTTCTCTACACTGCCTCTCTGTATTGTGTGTGTTATCAGATGCTAAGACGTCTCCACTGGCCAGGCAGTTCTGGAGAACGGATGATACACCCTCCTGCTCCCACTCAGCTGAGAAGGTGTGTGTTGTTGTTGTTATGTCTGGTTAGTTTTTATTTGACAACAGCTCATGGCCAGTGTTAATAATAATCTTCCTTGTATCACTGAAACACCCACTGCCAACAAATCTGCTCAGATCCAACATTTAGTGACTAGTATGGCGTCATGTTTCACTGTTTCAGTATCACTCCCACCATCCAAAGACATGCTCATTAGGTTCATTGGTGTGGAGAGGGAGAGTGAGAGCAGCACCAGGTGAGAGTGATTGGCACACCTGCATCCTGTTCCACTAATCACTCTCTCCTTTTAACACAGTAGCTGCTGGACCTGGAGAGACCTGACCAGTCACGCACACACGGATGTCGACTGCAGGAGAGAACTTGAGAGAGAACGCCTGCCAAACGTCACGTTAGAATGTGTGTGTGTAATGGTGACAATAAAGCAAGTAAAAAGTCATCGCTGCTTTATCACCTGTTGAGCTGAACGTTCACCGTACAAAACCCGTAATATCTACTGTCATAAATGAATCGTGGAATATAGTCGGTACAACCAACGCCACTGTTACTGGGGAGAAGAGGGAGCTAGCAGAGCTGGAGGAACAGCAGAGAGGTGGATGCAAGTTCTTCAGGCAGCTGACCTCCCCAACATCCAGGCTGTTTGTCCTCTTCCACTGGCTAGAACTGTAGCTACAGTGATGGTGTTTGAGGCACAAATGTTTTATGTTTATAATGTTTCCTCACACACTTTCTGTTTCTACTTGTCCTATTGCACATATTACAAGAGGACTGTTCTGCTTTCTTTTGTTTTATATTAATTTATACAGTTTTAAGTTAAAGGGATTCAATTCAATTCAGGTTCGAGTCAAATAGTTAAGCTTTGTGTGATGTTTCGTTGGCGCCCTCTGGTGTATCTTTCTAGAAAATGCAATGAAGAATCCATCACAGTGAGCAGGGGCTCTCCCCAGGGCTGCAGTCCTCTTCTCTTTATTCCAACACTTTATTCCAGTCTTTCTAGGTAGGAATACATGAGGGGGCAGTCAGAAATATTAAGGGGCCATCATGTGTACACATCATGCTTCAGCACTTGTTCTTTCTGTGCTTATGGTAACAGTGTTTTCTTTATTGAATTGGGTTGTTAGCTATGTATCCAACCCAAACCTGGAGAAGTGGATTGCACTTTGTCCGGCCTCTACCTTCAGACCTGTCCAACTTCGGTGTCCCACCTGAAGACTAAGCTCCTGCTAGTATAGATCACTGAGGCATGAAACCCCGCTGACCACAGTAAGGTGATGACAATTCTAAGGGCCCACAGCCCATCAGGGCCCACACACAGCCCTGTGTAGCTTTTAAGACTAAATTATTAATAATATAATTAATAATAATGAAAAAGGAGCAAAACAGCAAAACATCAAACGGTTGGTTTGGGGTCAAATAAACGCTCCAGTTCCTCGCTTGTAATTTCTCCTTCAGGCAACGCAGCTGGGGCAACCACGGCGTCAACTTTCGTTTCGATCGGCTCAATGGACAAAGTCAGTCCGCTACAGTTAACGTGTACCTGCACGTCCCCGGCGCAGAGCAGGCTCTCCTCAATCCCCTCCGCCTCATTGACGGAGTCGCCCAGGTGCTTCCTCGCGTGGTTCCAAACAGCGGAGTTGGTAAGGCTGAAGCTCTGCTCCTCGCCGTCGCAGCTCAGCTCCAACGAGCCACTGTATGTTACTTCAAAGGACGAGGACTTCTGCAACATCTTGCAGCCCTCGCATCTGTGTGTTAAGCAGCGCTTGGGAAACTCTCCCTGGCTTTTGTTGCACCTCCGGCAGCGCCGCTTCTGCGTGATGCACACCGCGCTGACACAGCCGCGGACAGTGGTGGTGGCGTCTCTGGGATCGTTCATTGGCTCTAAAGATTGGGGCTCGCCCACGTCCTCGATCTCGGTCGCGGTGGTGAACGGAGTGCCGGTCAGTACGGTCAGGTCACCCGACTTTCGTGTTGCCAGATTGCACAGCTTAAAAGATTTGGCAGTTTCCACGTCCATGATGCTGCGCTCCCACAGCGTCAGCTTAGTCTGGCCACTCCTGTCGCAGATCCGGAACTCCTTGAGCTCCCTCATCACCCCGTCCACCGGCACCACCCGGCTCACGACGCCATCTGGCAGTATTGTTGCGTGCAACTCACCCACCTGTAACGAAACACAACAAAGGCAAAAACGGTTAGTGAGCCGCAGAGGAGAACAGTGTGTTCAGGAAGACCGCAGGCTGTGCCATTCTTGCGCTCTCCACTTACTTTTTGTCTCGGTCCGAGTGCCAACACGTCCGCAATCTGCAAGCGGGTAGTGCCGGGGGGCTCTCTCCAGATGAAGGGAGCCGTATCTACCGCGTCCAAACCGCTGGCGTTGGAGAACAGTATGTTGAAGCCGGTGGGGTCGCTGAAATCTGAACAGAAACGCATGCCAAAGTTACATCACTGATAGTCTCCTTGCGCACATAATTAAATCACTGCAGTTGTGGGCTACTTACTGACGGCTTTCCTCACGTTCGTCAGCTTCACTGCTCGCTTCGCCTTCGACTGCGCAAACGCCAGCCGCTTGTCGGCTGAAAACGCGACCAGCCGATGGTACTGTTCACGGCCGGTCTGCAGGCTGGCCTCGAAGTATCTTGTATTCCTCCTGGAGGTCTTTATGGAGGACATGCAGTGAACGTACCCGAGCGCGCTCTCCAACTCAGTTTTGGCTTGTTTCGCCAGGCTGGCCATTCTGCAGTGTTTCACCTCTCTTTGCAGCTTCTCTCTCTGAAGTATCGCTTCGGCCGCAGCATTTAAACTCGCTCCAGTCCCAGACGCACCTGCACCTTATTGAATTGATACATCTCTTTACCAGGTGCAATTTCGAGCTGCCCGCAGTCAGACTGTCGGCGTTGATTAAAGCGCTTTACTTCGCACCAGATAGCCTCGGACAATCAAAGCATAATCAAAAACATCAAAGTTTTCACAGGTCACAAATTTCATCTGATCCTCACCAAAATTGGCATAGTTGGCCATGATGGTAGGAGACGCTATCGGTTGCCAGGGGCAACGCCTTCAGAACTTAACAGAGGCGCGACAAAACATTCCAGAGCTATTTCATTTTTGCGCGTTTATTATTTCGGCAGGACAGATACAACAAAAGTAAGAAAGTAAAGCAAAGTAAGAGTTCTGGGTTTGCTAGTTGGTTTCAGACGAGGCTGAAGACAGATCTAATGTGTAAACTGTAACTTCAAGTAACAGTCCCTGCACCTTGAATTGGTACATCTCTTCACCAGGTGCGAAAGTATCGTTTTCGACCTGTCCGCAATCAGACTGTTGGTGTTGATTAAAGCGCTTTACTTTGCACCAACAGATACAAAACGGCTAGACTTGGACAACTAAAGCATAAGCAATAACAACAAAAAGTTTTCACAAGTTTCATCTGATCTTCACCAAAGTTGGCAGAGCCAGCCATGATGGTAGGAGACACTATCGGTTGCCAAGGGCAACGCCTTCCTAACATTCTATGGTACCAGGTTTTTGGGTTGGGAGCTGCAAAGTGACAAACCAGTTCTGGGTTGGCTAGGATAGTTAAATGTGTGATTGCAAGATGTAAGTGTCCTGGTTAGATTGAAGTCATTAACAGTGTGCTTGCAAGGTATGCGATTCAGACGAGGCTGCAGACAGATCTAGACAGTCTACACATTAGATCTGTCTGCAGCCTCCAACTAGTCAAACCAGAACTCTTACTTTGCTTTACTTTCTTCTTTTCTTCAAAGGCAAACCAATCTCCTTGAAGATCTTACCTCGTCATGAAGCTGACTTTCCTTCACACACGTCACCATGGTGACACCAACTTCAAAGGGATGAACTGCAGCAAGGCAATATATTGACTTGGAAGATGTTACATCGTCATAATTCATTTAGAATCTGCTCACATGTGACTATAAAACTGTACCACTATCTTCAAAGTGGTAAATGACATCAAAGGCAAACCAATCTCCTTGAAGATCTTACCTCGTCATGAAGCTGACTTTCCTTCACACACATGTCACCATGGTGACACAAACTTCAAAGGGATGAACTACAGCAAAGCAAGTTTGTGTCCCATGTCGCCATGGTGAAACTACCACTCGTTATCAGAGATGGACAGAGTACTGGATCCCAGTACTTGAGTGAGAGTACAAATACTCTTGGTCAAAATTTACTCCGCTACAAGTAAGAGTAGCCCAGTCAATACATTACTTGAGTAAGAGTTAGAAAGTACTTTTAAATGTACTTAAGTATTCAAGAGTAAATGCTTTTAAATGTACTTAGAGTAAAAGTAAGAGTAAGAGTAAATTCCTATTTTCCTATTTTTTTTTTAAAAAAATTAGACCTGACTGAATTAGTCATTTTACAATTTTATATACTACCTTGTATCTCTTGTTTCATTTTTTTTTTTTTTTTTTTTTTTCTTGTTTTGTCTTGTTTTGAGCTGCTTGGGTAGGGGATGACGTATTTCCGCTTTGACGTAAATCCCAGTTGAGAAGGTGTACTGTGATAGGTTTCCTTCTTTGACCGACACTGCGTTTTGCCAATCGCATTTTAGGGAAAAAAAAACACAAAAACCGGCAAACCTTAAAGTAACGAGTATTCATGAGCCTTCTCAGAAATTAACTCGAGTAAAAGTAAAAATCTTTGCCTTGGAAATGTATTCGAGTAAGAGTAATAAGTATCAAAGAATTCTAGTATTTGAGTAAAGTACAAATCCTCAGAATCTGTACTTAAGTAAATTTACTCCGTTACTGTCCACCCCTGCTCGTTATCTGTATCAAAGACACCTGTCCACACTCACCATCAATCAGACTCCAACCTCTCCACCATGGACAAGACCAAAGAGCTGTCTGACGTATAAAAGGACGCAGATTTATTAAATCCAACACTGAGCAGAAACACAGAAATAATTTGTGCTCTTACCTTAGAGAGTCTGGAATCTGATCATCAGGACTCATGAGCAAAGCAGCATCCTGAGTTATTATCAGCTGCCTGTTTCCTTCACTGAGCTTCTACACACATAAAGTATTCAGTTTAAAGTACTGTGACACAATAGTTGAACACGTTTATGAGCATATTAGCTGGGTTATGTTCTTTTAGCGGGCAGCCGTGGATCATTTGCTGCATCTCTTTCATCAGTGTATCTGCCACTGAGCTTCTCTTCAGCTGAAAGAAAAGCAAACACACATTTAATCCAGACTGCAGTGTAATGACAGTCATGTTTCTAAAGCTCTCTGCAGGTGTTCCCACCTTCTGGATGAACTCTCTGAATGGGCTCAGTGTGCTGAGGGCAGAGCAGAGATGCGTGAGATCGGGGTGAGCGGCGGGCGTGTGTGAAGACAGAGCCTGAAGCAGAGTCACGTCCTCCTGTATCCTCCACACTGGACACAGCAGCAGCTCCTGGAAGCTTCAGAAACACGCATATGCAGCCATGAGCTCTGAGTAACAACCACCATGGAGGAGATCCACCTGTCCTCACATGAGTGTGTCGTTACCTCATCATGTGTGTGGACAGAGTTCTGTCTGCTCTCTTCAGGAAAGCCCCAAACGCTGGTTTAGTCTCTCTGCACTGACGCACACATACACTAAGGTTAAACTACAACACAGTACTTCTTGTGCAGACAGAGGCCAATGCTTTCAGCTGGGGTCATAACATAAATGGATTAAAACCCAGGACCTGAAGGAGCCAGGAAGGTGAATGTTATGGAGGGAGTGTTGAGAGTCTGATGCCTCTGGTAGGAGTTGAAACGTTCACAGAACTGCGCGTTTGAGTTGATCATAATTAAGGCTATTATCTACAACAGACAACAAGGTGCAGGCCCCCTGAGCATTTCCACTTGGTTTGTATTGTAGCAGAACGGCCCACACATCCTTTGGCCAATGCAAAGCAGAGGTGATGTGTTCAAATGCTCCAAAACAGGACTCAGACTCAGTCTCTTTGGATATTCTTACTGACCTCGAATGTGTCAGAGTTACTGGATGAAACAGACTGACACACAGGATCGGAGTGGGACCCATTTTCAGCCCTGGAGTTTCATGCCTCAGACCGGCCCACTTTAGATCACGACCTGTTATATTAAAATAATGTAATTCTGACTTTACATGTTAAGCCTACAATAGCGCACTGTTCTCTAAAGCCTTGTGATTCCGTGTATGTTTTCTAAAATAATTCCAGTTCAGTGGAGGTAATGGTTGCTTCCTATCATTTGGGCATAGAAAGTGGTTTTAGTGGAACTGATGCTTGCTTGTTCACACACTAGCTCACCTGTTTCTTCCTCACCACTGGCTCCTGGCTTTGCCTCTGACACTAAATCATAGAAATCTCAACACAAATCTCCCACTTTTCAAGTCAAAACTTCAAGTCAGTTTCATTATTGTAGTGCTGAATCATCTATCATCATCAATTATCTCAGGGCATTTATCATATACAGCAGGTCTACACCATACTCTTCATTCTATTCATTCTAATAATATTCACTCAATGAGCAATCCTACCTGCACACTCTGGACCTGTAGGCTCATGGCTGCTGCTTGGTGAAGCATCTTCCATCTGAGGGGCTACAAGACAAAGTTTGTGTCCAGTTATGTGGCGTCACATGATACTATTATTAAATGATGTAATGTTAGGTTAGACAGGCTATATGTTACAACGCCACGCAATTCATTGACTTGATAGGCTAATGAATTAACTTGAACGGTGCAGGTAAAGTTGTATTTTGTTCAACATCTTGTCTTACCCGTTTCATCATCGTCATTGGTCGTTTCAGATCGTGAGCACGTTTTACTGAAAAAGCTGCATCTGTCTTTGCTTTTCTCTATTTAACTTCCCATTTTCCAAACACTCTTGCACTTCTGGTGCTGGAGCCAGGCTCCAAGCACCACTGTCAATGTGCACGGACGTGTTACGTCAGGCTGCGTCTGCAAAAAAAAAAAAAAAAAAATAGAAAGAGAAGAGCTGCAAGTGCAGACGGCCCAGCGACAGCGTTAACAGCATAAACATGATACCCACTTAGTGACAACATTGAACACCGGCCCACGGTGTCCCGGTTCTCCCGATTGGCCACTCAGGGCCTGTTTCTAAAGGAAACAAGCATCCTGGTGTCACGATCACTTCACTTGCAGATGATGTCTGAGAGTTATAAGTGTCTGTCTGCAACCAGCAGTCTGAAATAGGGCTGGGCGATAAATCGATTTTATCGATTAATTCGAATTTGTACTTTACGTCGATTTGTTTTAGTGAAAATCGATTTCCCCCCCGCTGGGCTCCCGTAGTTCAGAGCGCGCGTATCCCCAGCGCGCGGCACGCTTGATAAACAAACAACATGGCGGCGAGCAGGGAAGATCTCATCCCCAAGAAAGGAAATGTTTCTTCGGTCATTTGGAATTGGTTCGGGTTTGTGGTGTCGGACACGGAACAAACAGCACCTCGCTGCAAAGTTTGTTTAAAGGCTGTTGCTACCAAAGGAAGCAGTACGACCAATTTACTGCAGCACCTCAAACAGAGGCATGCTGCCGAGTGGGAGAGGTGTTGCTCCCTCCGGAAGGAACAAGACCGCGGCAGCCCAAGCACCGCCACCACAAAACAACCGACCGTCTTGGAAACATTTACAAACTGTATCCCATATGATAAGAAGGGTGCCCGGTGGAAAGCGGTCACGGATGCAGTCGCGATGTATATTGCAAAGGACATGGTGCCCATATACACCGTGGAAAATCAAAATCAAATAAAATTAAAACTTGTTTTCAACAACTTCTCTGTCATCTGCAAATTGTTTTTAAGTGGAGGGGGGAAAAAATCGATTTAAATCGTAAATCGGATTTTTTGTAAAAAAATCGGAGATTTTTTTTTTAGGCCATATCGCCCAGCCCTAGTCTGAAAACCCGCTTGAGCAGCTGGACTCCTCTCAACAACAAGCAGAGCAACATACAGGTCAGAGGACTTGATTCCTGTTAAATAATCTTAAACTGATTATTAACAGCAAACATGTGACTGGAGAATTACCGTACATAATATGTGATGAATAAATAGGTTTACACGTTTTAAAAAGCGCGTAATGGTGCTACATAGGTAACGAGCCTCAAAATAATACCAATACAAATAAATAAATAAAATCACATAAAAACGTTTAATTGTCAAGTTAATGAACCTGATTTGAGACAGGTGCTCCAGTTGGTTCCACTTCCACTCGACGCACGCGCATCAAACTTAAAATTAGACGAAGGGAAACGCATCGTTTGTAATTACACGTAGAAGGCAATTTAATTCGCTCTCAACATAAAGGTGAGGTGCTATGGAGATCTGAAAATGTCCTGTGTAAGATTACAGATATTTCAGACTGTACATTAAGTATATGGAATGTGTGTGGAATCATGTTGAACATTGGTTCCACACACACAGGACATTCCATATACTTAATGTACAGTCTGAAATATCTAATCTAAATGTAATTTCTACATTTTACACTTTGAAGCAGCCGGTTTTGGCCCGTGGGCCGTATGTTTGACACCCGTGTCATAGAATGTTTACATTTGATGATGTCATACATTCTTGTCCCTCGATGATGATGTCATCACATGTTTTTCCTTTGATCTTGACCAGTGTTCCTTTGATCTTCATTTGTGCCTTTGATCTTCCTGAAGGTTTAAATAGGGTGTAACCTGTCCACCTGTACATTCTTTAGGGCATATTAGTGATTCATACTGACTGCAAGCAAGACAGCGATCACACGTGAACATATTTCAGGCTGAAGGACATCACGTCTGACACTGTGGTCAGCAGCACTGGAGCTCCACAGGGGACTGTACTTTCCCCTTTCCTCTTCACCCTGTACACCGTGGACGTCTGCTACAACTCGGACACGTGTCACATCCAGAAGTTTGCAGATGGCACAGCCATCGTGGGGTGTATCAGTGGCGACGAAGTGGCGCAATTCATTGACCAAATCTCTTAGTTAGTCAGTGAGACCATTTGGCTTTGAGTTGCCACAAAACAGAGCAATGACAACAGGCTTTCTCACAACACCATGTAGCGAGCCAAGAATTGGTCAAAGCTGTACTGAGGAACTCTTAAACAAAGGCAATCCATCTGCATTCAGCTGCAATCTGAATACATGCCTGTTTGGAATACTGCTGCAAGCTTTTCTCAAAGGCTTTCAAAACACCAAAGTAGTGGTAAGTGCCACCAGCAAGATCTTGGATGGTGTAGGAGGTAGGGGTTTTCAGGAGAGTTCTAGCATCTATTGGTAGCGAAGTATGATGAACTCTCAAGATAGAAAGAAGGGCAGTCAAAGCTACCAAAGGCAGCCTGAAATGAACTGACCAATCAGACAAAGGATCCTCCAGTGACATGACCTCATCATCCTGGGAGTCATCATCACTCTCCCATATTTGGCCCTGATCCTGCTGATCCTGAACTACTGAGTCTACTGACTCACCAAGATTCACTGCTGCAATCTCAGGACCACAGACATGAAAGTCATCCTCCTCATTGTGAAGTGAGGCAAGTTTCTTCAACCTAGGGAAACAGACAAATGAACAGAAGAAAGAAATCAACATCAAACACAAACGGCAAATCAGTTAGACCCATTTCAGGAAAAAATAAGTACTAGAAGCTAGACTTTAGCTTTTAAATCAATGTAGCTTCTAATTTAATATTTCAGGTACACTATTAATTTAATATGGTTGTATGGAATGAACAATGAAAAAAAAACAATCATTCTTATTGTGTGTTTTAGATGGCAATATTAATTCATGGGTGTTACAAACTCTGAACACTTAACTATATTGGCTTGGCCTCCCCCAAAACAATATGTTGCCTAAACTCAGTTGTGGGTGATACAACACTTTGTACATTTAATATAATACAGATGGAAGAGTTTGAAATGGAACAGTGTATTATCACACAAAAATAGACCTATTGTTACAATGACTATATCACACTTAAATAGTATATACAGCACATTTATAGGCCTATAGGTTATTAATATTATTCAGAAATTGTTTTAAGTATTATTCATGCTGTTTCATTTGTTGTCCACTAGGTGGTCATTTAGGATAAGTAATGAATTGCAGTGTTAGTTAAACAGGTAATTTTAGGGGAAAAGGACAAAGGAAAACCACATGGATGCAGCCATAGACATTCATTGTTTTCTCTACTGCTAAGTCATATGATTAGGGCGGGCCAGTGTTTGTAAGCAGCAGAACTGAAAAATACACTAATGGCACATGCTGTTTAGGCTACCACACAAAATCAAGGGAATTTAACCTCACGTGTTCATTTTATTTCTTTTAGTTCAGATACTTTTCCAAACGAGTGATAACTAAATAATAACTCGTAAGTTATTATAAGTAACAATCTTATAATTATAAACTCAACATTAGTCATGGCAACCAAGGCTATTTTTATGCTAAGCAAACACAAAGTATTTAAAATATAATGTATTTCAAAACATATAATTTCCTCTAGGTGTGAAATGAACTCCATCTGCCAAAAACCTGGACTGTCATGCCTAATGTGTAAAATTACTACATTTATTTATTTACTTGTATAGTATAACTAAAACTAGAAAATTCCCGCAGAAATTTTGAAAGTGCCGAGTGGGCTGTTGCCATTAGCTGCTAATGTTAGCAATTAGCATGATGCGCTAGCCACTTATTTTCACATTGGTTTAGTGTTAGCATGTCTTTTAAGCCGCTAAAAATTAAGTAGATGCTAATTGCTAACATGCTAATGCTAACATGCTAATTGCTAATATGCTATTCGCCAACATGCTAATGCTGCCACTAATGCTACCACCAATATCCATCACTAAAAATTAGCATTAGCCGCTAATGTTAGCAATTAGCATGATGCGCTAGCCACTTATTTTAACATTGGTTTAGTGTTAGCATGACTTTTAAGCCACTAAAAATTAAGTAGATGCTAATTGCTAACATGCTAATGCTAACATGCTAATTGCTAATATGCTATTCGCTAACATGCTAATGCTGCCACTAATGCTACCACCAATTTCTAGCTACTAAAAATTAGCATTAGCCGCTAATGTTAGCAATTAGCATGACGCGCTAGCCAATGACAGACGGACACCTGTCATTGTTCAACTTGGGTGCCAAAAGCCAAAATGGCCGCCCCACAGACCAGTTACTTATGTTTTCCCGCCTCTTTCTGTGGAGCCCCTGGTTGCCACGGTTACCAGTTTGAATATCAGTTAGAAAAGGACTAGAGTGGGCGAAAATGCTGAAACCACGGCCTCGAACAGGAAGGCCTTGTGGCCAAACCGTGTGTCCAATCGTTGAACCAACTTCACTTTGGGCATCTTGAGGCTTTCCTGAACGTCTAGATATGCAGTTTGTGGGTAAAATGTAGAAATGTGAGCTATTTAAAGCGATTTAAAACAAAGGATTGCTTCTGCTTTGCTCCACAAATTAAACATTGCAGTCTATGGAGCGAGGAAGGGGTTTGCTGGCGCAGCTTTGCGTCTCACGCCAAAACTATAAGACTTACAGCTTCAGCGGACAAATTGTGAGCGAGAAGACAAATTTTCCTACGTTTCTATGTATAAATTATGTCTGTGGTGTGAAATTTGTGGCCATGGGAGCAGTTTCTATTTTATTTTTTGCCTAATTTTCTTCTCTCTTCTCACTCTGGCAGTTGGTGTCTCACCCTCTGGCACGAACATTCCGCGCAATACACACCCATTATAAACCCCCGAAATCTGAGTAAAACCCTTCACCGCTTTGAGGCTTCATGGTTTAAAAACGGTAAAAGGTGTCGATAAGTGAAGGGAATCTCTGAAGAGAAGACAAGAGTGCCTACATTTTACAGTTTCAATGAAGTCTCTGGGTGAAAGTATGCCAGAGCAGTTGATTGTTGAAAATGCCTGTTGATCTTTCTTTTTTTTTCGGGGACTCCCATTCATTTGAATGGGAAATTTTTCGCCGTTTTTCGCAAATAAATTCGCAAATAAATTCGCGAAAAACTCACCAATCGCTTATTCAAGTAATAGCCCGGGATTCGGGATCAAAACACACGTTTCGATATATCATGTGTTGGGGTCCTCTGGCCGGTTCGGGCCGCATTAATCGGCGAAAAAGGGCGGAAAATGAATAATAATAAGTAAAAATAAAACTGCAAAGAAACACGCAGAAGATCAAGAGTGGCCTCGTGCCTATGGCACGAGGCCCCTCCTCCCTATGGGAGGAGGGGCCTCTTGACATAGGCACTCGGCACTAATAAGTAAAAATAAAACTGCAAAGAAACACGCAGAAGATCCCCTCCTCCCTATGGGAGGAGGGGCCTCTTGACATAGGCACTCGGCACTAATTAAGACATATATCATTATTTAGAGTGTAATATAACTTAAACGGGTGAACTTACCTCAAGCAAGAAGAAGCGGGATGCTGTGAAGAAAACATAGTTGGCGCTCTTTATCTTGTTAGCCGGCTGCTAGCACCTCAGACAGCGATCAATAGCGATTAGCCTAGCTCCGTAGCCTGAGCTAACACGGTAGCGGAGAGTTGAGTGGGCGGGTCTTAGCGTCCAAGCTGCCAACATGGCGACCGAAGGCTCCGCCTTCCAACGACTATGACGCAATAATGCCATGAATCAGAATCAGAATCAAAAAAGACGTCATAGACGAATCCGACGAGCGTCCTGTGTAGGCTGCCATCTTGTGGCGACGCCATTACTGAGCTGTTCCTGGTTTGTAAACAAAGCTCCGTGATAACGCCCCCTCGATGACAGCTACAGCCAGGCAGTATGACTTGTTGGGTTGATGATGTTACACAGTGGCCTCCAGTCACAGATGAAGGTACAAACGATCTTACAGATTATTTATGAAAATAGTTTAAAGTAGAGAATGGGGAAATAAAGACATAATTGGAGCTAGGATGATTTTCACATTTCAAAAGGAAAGGGTAAGGTACAGCTAACTAGCGTTGTTGGTTCTCAGAGTGAGAGTCACAGTCAAGCAAATCAAACGTTAACAACAGACATAACAGTAATGTTACTACTGCCCCTTCTGTTGTTTTAAAGGTATTCAAGAGGATTTTCTCCTTCGCCTGGCATCCCATGATCAACAAAATGCCAACTACAGGTCACTGATAGAGGGTCAAAATGATCTGAGCGCCGGATGGGTTGGTCAAATAATGCACACTCTACCAGATGATAAACACATAGTTCTAAAAGGACCTGTCTGATTTTCATTGTCACAATTTGAAAGGGAAATGATTCAACAAAGTATTAGTTTAATGGCGTGCACATTTATGCAACCACATCATTTTTATAAATAAAATAATTATTTTATTTTGTTGTTTGTAAGCCCTCCTAAAGTATATCACAAGTTCTTTGGTCTTATCCACATTGAGAGAGAGGTTATGATGTCTGCAATATGTTGTTAGCTGCCTCTCCTAGTGGATGCAGACTCATTGTTGTCCTTAAGGTCTTCCGCGGCCGTGTCATTGGTAAACTTGACAGCGTGGATACTGCAGAGTCTGGCTGTGCAGCCGTGGGTGAGCAGGCTGAAGAGAAGAGGACTGCAGCCCTGGGGAGAGCCCCTGCTCACTGTGATGGATTCTTCATTGCATTTTCTGGAAAGATACACCAGAGGGCGCCAACGAGACATCATACAAAGCTGAACTATTTGACTCAAACCTGAATTGAATTGAATCCCTTTTAACTTAAAACTGTACAAATTAATATAAAACTAAAGAAAGCAGAACATAAAACATTTGTGCCTCAAACATCATCACTGTAGCTACAGTTATAGCCAGTGGAAGAGGACAAACAGCCTGGATGTTGGGGAGGTCAGCTGCCTGAAGAACTTGCATCCACCTCTCTGCTGTTCCTCCAGCTCTGCTAGCTCCCTCTTCTCCCCATTAACAGTGGCTGCTTCCTCCCACCAAGACATGCTCATTAGGTTAATTGGTGATTCTGACTGGATGTGAGTATGAATGGTTGTCTCTTTTTGTGATGGACTGGCGACTTGTCCAGGGTGTAGCCCTGCCTCTCGCCTGATGACAGCTGGGATAGGCTCCAGTAGACCCCCGTGACCCCTAACAGGACTAAACGGGTATAGAAGATGACTGACTGATTATGTTATATTATTGCACACTACACACTACACATTGTGTTGTATTACTAATAACTTTCTTTTGTGAGATATGTCTAGGAAGGGTAAGCAGTCCCAGGCCCAGGAGGTGCGTTGGAGACGGGTGAACCTGGCAGATGTGGCAGAGGAAGGACTCGTGGATGATGGAGCCTGTGACTCTCCACTTGAACAGGTATATTTGGTATTATAGTGAGCAGAAGAAGTACAGGACTGATCTGTGGACACTGTGCATGTACGCTGCTTTAAATAGCCCAATGACAACCTCATCCATATATTCTGGGACAATGACAGATCATTTCATTTAGACTCTGCATTTTAACAATTGAAGGAATCATGCCACTTTATGTTAAACCTGTGTCCTGTGTTTGTAGTTGGCTGAATCCACAACAGGACGGTTCTGCAGGCAACATGATGGATCAACCCCCTCACACTCTCCAGCTTCCAAGGTCCAGTAGTTTCCCTCTACTATGGATATATAGGATATGTGGAGTTATTTCTGTCACACAGGACACTGAGTCTGTATTGTGTGTGTTATCAGATGCTAAGACGTCTCCACTGGCCAGGCAGTTCTGGAGAACGGATGATACACCCTCCTGCTCCCACTCAGCTGAGAAGGTGTGTGTTGCTGTTATGTTATGTCTGGTTAGTTTTTATTTGACAACAGCTCATTGGCGCACTTCCACTCGACACACGAGCATCAAACTTAATATTAAATTGCAATTACGCATAGAAGGCAATTTAATATGCTCTCAACATGAAGGTAAGGCGCTATGGAGATCTGAAAATGTCCTGTGGAAGATTAATGATATTTCTACATTTTACAAGCAGCGGGCCAGATTCGATCCTCTGGCGGGCGGTTTAACACCCATGCCATAGAACGTTTTCATTTGATGATGTCATAAATTCCTGGCCTTAGATGGTGATGTCATCAATTCTGTCCCTCGATGATGATGTCATCACATGTTTTTCCTTTGATCTTGACCAGTGTTCCTTGATCTTCATTTGTGCCTTTGATCTTACTGAAGGTTTAAATAGGGTGTAACCTGTACATTCTTTAGTACATTTTAGCGATTCATACTGACTGCAAGCAAGACAGCGATCACACGTGAACATATTTTCATTCATCATTTCTCACTGACATTTCGATTACATTCCCTGAATAACACCCATCAATGGCAACCAACAAAACAGCAAAAGAGCTGAATATCTTGGTAGGGAGCACACTGGGCGATTGCCTGAAAGTGGAGTCTTTCCTCAGAGAGGGTGGCTTTGGATTTGTTACCAAATGCTGCAATACAAAACCCAACGAGAAAGTAGCCGTCAAAGTCAACAAGACAAACAAACCTGAAATTGTCCAACAGGCAAAAGTGGAAATCGACATGCTGAAGAAGCTCTGACGACTGGATCCAGCCACAAGTACCAGCCACATTGTAAAGTGGAACGGCTTTTTCTTTGACAAGACGCACATCTGTTTAAGCTTTGAGCTCCTTGATCAAAGCCTACATGACTATATACGAGAACAATACAAACTAGGTCTTCCCGTGTCTGAGCTGAAACCAGTTTTATATCAGCTGGCCACAGCCCTGTCCCACCTGTACGCCATAGGAATAATACACGCAGACCTCAAACCTGAAAATGTGATGGTTGTGAACCGTCACCAGAAGCCGCTCCAAGTCAAAGTTATTGACTTTGGCCCGGCGCGTCCCGTGTCTAATCTCACTCGTGATTCCTTTGTGCAGACCCTATGGTACAAGGCGCCAGAGGTGATAGTACACGCCCCATTTAATGAGGCCATTGACATGTGGACTCTGGGACTGATAGCGGCAGAGATGGTTACTGGATGTACGCTCTACCCTGGATATTCAAAGTATGATGTACAAACTCAGGGACAGCCTCCAGATGACGTGTTAAACTCTGGACTATATACAGATCTTTATTTTGAATTGTGGGAGGAGGAGAACGGTCAAGAATATTGGAGATTTAAGCCCCCAGAAGAGTATGAGAATGAGGCGGGACACCACGCTCGAGATACCAGAAAAATCAAACTCAAGAGTCTTGATGACCTCGAGCAAGTAATGAAAATGAGGAGAGGACATCACGATGATCAGCATCTACTGGTGGCCCTTATTAAAAGCATGATGCACCTGGATGCTAATCAACGGATTAAACCACGGGAGGTACTGAAGCATCCTTTCTTTGCATCCATCCTCCCTCAGAGCTCCTGCGCAGACACCAACAATGACATAATGGACAGCCTAGACAAGAACCCTCAAGTTAGCCAGCAGCAACCATCTGAGGATTCAAACGATCGGGATAATAAACACATAATAGGGGATATCATTGGGCAGGGCGGCTTTGGAGTTGTAAGGAAATGTTATAATATAAAGACCAACCAAACCGTAGCCGTCAAAGTCAACAAAAACGATCCTGGAACAGTGAAACAGGCAAAACTGGAAATTGATATTCTAAAACGGCTGCGATGTCTGGATCCAGATACTTGCAACATTGTAAAATGGAACGGCTTTTTCTTTCATTTGGATGCAGTATGTTTAGAATTTGAGCTCCTTGATCAAAGCCTGCACTACTACATACAGGAGCAATGCAACCAATGTCTTTGCATGACAGAAGTGAAGTCAGTTATACGACAGCTAGCCACAGCCTTGTCCCACCTGAGCTCCATAGGAATAATACACGCCGATCTCAAACCTGACAATGTGATGGTTGTGAACCGCCATCAGAAACCACTCAAAGTCAAACTCATTGACTTTGGCCTGGCGCATCCTGTGTCTGCAGCCATTCCAGGGGCCTCATGTACTAACAGTTGCGTAGATTTCCTTCTAAATCGTGACGTAAGCTCAGATCCTTAGTTGCCCTGGCTGTGTGTTTCAGGTCATTGTCATGCTGGAAGACCCAGCCACGACCCATCTTCAAACCAATCTCCATCTTCAAGGAGATTGGTTTGCCTACAGTTTCATAGTTACATGTCAGCCGACTCTAAATGACTTATGACTAGGTACCATCTACCAAGTCATTATATTGCCTTGCTGCAGTTCATCCCTTTGAAGTGTGCGTCACCATGGCAACATGCGTGTGAAGGCAAGTCAACTTCATGACCAGGTAAGACCTTCAAAGACATTGCTTTGCCTTTGATGTCATTCACCACTTTGAAGATAGTGGTACAGTTTCATAGTTACATGTGAGCCGACTCTAAATGACTTATGACTAGGTACCATCTCGAGTCAGTATATTGCCTTGCTACAGTTCATCCCTTTGAAGTTTGTGTCACCATGGCAACATGTGTGTGAAGGCAAGTCAACTTCATGATGATGTAACATCTTCAAGGCGATCGGTTTGCCTTTGATGTCATTCACCACTTTGAACACAGTGGTAGTTTCACCATGGTGACATGTGACACAAACTTGTTTTGCTGCAGTTCATCCCTTTGAAGTGTGTGTTACCATGGCAACATGTGTGTGAAGCCAATAAAACTTCATGACGAGGTAAGATCTGCAAGGAGATTGGTTTGCCTTTGATGTCATTCACAACTTTCAAGGTAGTCGTACAGTTTTATAGTTACATGTGAGCAGACTCTAAATCAGTGGTCCCCAACCTTTTTCTAGCTGCGGACCGGTTAACGCTTGACAATTTCACCACGGACCGGGTGGGGGGGGGGGGGGGTTAGCAAACGAATCCACTGTGTTCTGGAACTTTATTAGCACATTGCTCCAACAATATAATAATATATAACATCAAAGTCTCTGGTCACCCGTAAATGAATCTCCTGTATGTTTGCGTGCCCAACACTCACAAACTCTCCATTCCCCTCTCCATCACCTCCGTGTTACCGACCACGGCCGGAACGCGCTGATATATAGTTTAGTTTATAATACAACATGAACACAAGGGATTTTGAAAACGTAACTTTGGGCGGATGAGCCTTTATTAGTCCGCTGCGGGTCCGCGGCAGATGTATGTATCAATTAGCGGGTCCCAAACGGACCCGCTAATTGATACAATTAGGTGATATGGCGGATGCAAGTGGATGCAGCGCGGAGCCACGGCGGATCCGCGATCCACCTTCGTAGCGGATCCGTTCCTGAGTGCATCTGGACCCCAATACGGGTCCGTTTCGCGGGTCCGTTCCGGAAGCCGCCATACATCCGCGGCAGATACACCGCGCAGTCCTTTTGCTGTGTGGGCACCTGTTTACTCATTTTGCTAGCTGGGTTCAATTTTGGAGCTCAAATGAGGAGACGTTACAGAGAGGAGAATGCGGTCATTTCAAAATAAAAGACGTTTCAAAATAAAAGACCGCTCGACTCAGATAATAAATAAAACAGAAATAAATAATTAATTCTTGTGCGGCCCGGTATTGATTGATCCACGGACCGGTACCGGTCCGCGGCCCGGGGGTTGGGGACCACTGCTCTAAATGACTTATGACTATGTAACATCTTCCAAGTCAATATATTGCCTTGCTGCAGTTCATCCCTTTGAAGTTGGTGTCACCATGGTGACGTGTGTGAAGGCAAGTCAACTTCATGACGAGGTAAGATCTTCAGGGACATTGGTTTGCCTTTGATGTCATTCACCACTTTGAAGATAGTAGTACAGTTTCACCATGGCGACAAGGTGAAACTTAAGTTGGTGAAGGTGTTGTAACAAAAGAATAAACAAACAGGATGCAAATGTGACTTTTTACTTGATACTGGATTATTTGTGGCATCTTCTTAAATAATGATGTGACATCCTAATATTTGTGTGGAGGGGGCGTGGTGCATCAGCTGCAGGAGAGAGGTGTGGAGAGGGAGAGTGAGAGCAGCACCAGGTGAGAGTGATTGGCACACCTGCATCCTGTTACACTAATCACTCTCTCCTTTTAACACACAAACACAAAATAAGAGGAAAGAATACATCGTCAGAAGATATATAAGACAATAAAGTCAAATATAGTAACCTGTTGTTTTAGGGGACAGTTGTTAAAATGAGGGCTGTGGAGCATTTAGCAGAATTGTACTTCAATATAGGCTTCACAAACAAGGACATACTTAATCTTTTGCCACAACAGCATCACATTGTCATAATTGTCAGGACTGTAAAAAGAATATGATTTTTTTCCGCAGAAAGAACCAGGGTCATAAATTCACGGCTTCTTCTTCCTCAGTGTGGCCCTAATACTCCGTGGAATAAAATACACATTTAAATATAAGCACACATCAAAGTGTAACATCATGTTCTTTGATTGAATAAGGATAAAACAAAACATGTAAACCATCAGCTCCTTTCAAAACTGAAGTCACACAGTGACTCTACAAGATGGAAAGCACAGAATCAAAGCATATTATACAACACAAGGAGAAATACACATTCAGAGGTCTGTATAATACAGCCCACATGTCTGTACACTGAAAGAAATACAGGACAAATCCATACACATGAAATGAACAGACAGATGAATGGATGCAGTAGCCTCCCTGCAAGCTTGTACACACACAGTATACAACACAAACACCAGAAGAGGCCAAATCAGTTTATAAGGAAGTATAGTCTAAGTATAGATACTCTTTTGATCCGTGAGGGGACATTTGCTCTCTGCATTTATCCCAATCTGTGAATTAGTGAAACACACTCAGCACACAGTGAACACACAGTGAGGTGAAGCACACACTAATCCTGACGCAGTGAGCTGCCTGCAACAACAGCGGCGCTCTGGGAGCATATCAGTTCAAACAATATATCTCAGCTGATAACAGTTTTTTTATTTGCTAACAACTTGGTTTGAAGTCCACCCAACAAATCCTCTCAGGTAGTTTCCTGGTTTCAGTTTAGTTTCTCTTTCTCCAGGATCGTGTCGCAGATATTTTTCTCTCCGTGTCAAACTCCGTCTGAAGGTAATGAAGCAGTTTTGAATGTTTTCTTGGTTAACATCAGATGTCAGCAGCTCAGCTCCAACAGAAGCAGCAGAAATCTGCAGCTCCATAAATTCACGTTAATCTGAGTCAGAGCTGAAAGTCCAGAGTCTGGAGGAGGACTAGTATGAAACTGATCCGCCATTTCTAGTCTCTGCGTGATCAGCGCCAGACCTGCTTCCTAAATATGATTTCAGCTTCTTTGATTATTTCCATCCATGACACAGTCTTTGATTTGAAATCTGTCTCTAGAAGTTTGATCTGCTTTTCTAACGGGAAGCGCTGAAAGTAACTAAGTACTTTTACTCAGTATCAGGTCATGTGTTTTCCACCTTGACCTTTATACTGTGGTCATGTGAGCCGTCGTTGTCAGTTCAGCCTCGCTCTGATGTTTCTTTCCTTCTACTTGTTTATTTGGTGGATTCTGGCTCAGATTTAATAATCTGCTTTCCTTCATAGATTACCACCATTCCTGACTTTCTTGTTCACAACATCCCTCTCGATTACTGTCCAACATTTCAAGTCATTTTACTTTATAATGTGGAAGAAAAATACCCCAAGGCGTCCTGACAGTTCAGTTCTTCATCTTCAAACAGTCATAAAAGCCTTTCCTTCGTGGGTTTGCTCAGATATTTGCTTGATTCTTGTTCATAGTGACCCTGACTACTACTCTACAATAGTTCAAGTCATTTTATTTTATAATTTGGAAGAAAATCAGTGACAACAAAGTAAGAGAAAGGAGGAAATATTGAAGTTGATCAACTAATATCATCAGACAGGCTCTAGCACAGTTTTGTAGCCCATTAATCATTAATATCTTTAATATTATATTTGACATTGTTGATACTTGAAGTGGTGCAGTTACTTTATGTTTTAGGAATAGTAGAAAATGGTCATGTTGATGTTTAGATAATATTCTTTGATTCTATTCTTTTTAGCAGACAGGATGAATTTATTGAATGAAGTGACAGTTAAAGACCCCCTGGGATATTCAGGGCAACATTTAGTCTTTGGGAGTTTCTGGCTGAACATGTTGTTTAGAAAATGGGAGAAATCCATGATGGAGAGGACTTTGGACAATGTCCTCCTCTCCATGGACACATGCAGACTGTCCAGCCTCAACCCAGGACTGAGCTGAGCAAGCTTTTAGAAAAAGGCAGTGGGAGCCACAGACGCATTCAGATTCAGTAGCATGGTGCAACAGATGTGGATGGAGCCAAAGCAGGAGCAGAGTCTGGCCTTTACTGTAGACACCTGATGAGTTTCTGCTACCATTCACATTTCTCCCTTAATCATAGAAGGTGGAATCAGATGAAGTCTAGCACAAGTTCCTTTCATCTGGATGCAGATGGTACAGTTCACAGCAGCCCATCAAACTTTCCACCACTGTCCTGTCCTCTTCCACATCCTATTTAGGGACTGCTTTTTGTCACTGTACCACAGCCTATGCTCCAGCTCACTCCACTATTATTAATAATGCCAACAGATTGATGGAGAAAGACAGTATATGATTAGCACTGACACAAACTTCAGCACCAACTCCAATCTCCTGCCAGCAGTGGGAACTACTCACATCAGTGTGGCACATATGAAGCAGACCACCAAGACTCTAGACCTCTCTGATATTCACTTTGTTCTGCTCCTTCTTTGCTGCCTTCATTCCAGATGTCCTGAGTGCATTCTTCTTCTCATTTAGGAGCACTTCAGTGACTTGGGTGAGCCAGGGCTTGACATTTAGGAAACAAGAGAGAGTTTGGACTGGAACAGAGGTGTCCACACACAAATCAAACAGTCTGTCAGTCTATTTGACAAATGAATTAAGTGAATCAATTCAAACTCCAATGACTACATTGAAAACAGTCAGATCAGTTGATTATCTCAAGGCTCTAATTAATAAAAAAGCTGTAAATATAGAAAGATGGTGTCATGCAGATGGAAAGATTTGATATTTAGCTTCATGACAGAAACCTAATATGATTCTGATGTTCCACTGGTACAACAGCATGTGGAAAGGTCTGATGCATGGATGTTGATGAAAGTAAATCAATAAAATAGTGATGATTGTGAACAGAGGACATGACACTGGTACACAGTTTAACAAGATTTGATTTTACATGGACAGTTTCAAATATAGGAGGCTAATATACTTTACTACTGATTCAGATATAATGCAGTAATAGTCAGGGTCACTGTCAACAACAATCAACACTATATATATATATATAGTAAATGTATGTTTATTAAATGTTGAAGATAAAATATGAACATATATGACAGAACAAACAAACATACATTTATACAGACGAGAGATTCAGGAGGTCATCTCACACAAAGACAACAAACAAATCAGGAAACTAATAATATATATGTATATATGTAGACTACCAGTCAAAGGTTTGGACACAGTCTCTCATTTAATGCTTGTTCTTTCTTTTCATGATTATTTACTTGTAGATTCTCACTGAAGACATCAGCGCTATGAATGAACACACATGGAATGATATCATTTTCACCTTCTTAAAGTAATGATGGACTGTTGTTTCTCTTTACTCAGCTCATTGGTTCTTGTCATAATATGAACTCAAACAGTTGTCAAATAGGGCTGTCAGCTGTGGACCAACCTGACATATTATACAGATGGATTTGGGGGGTCAGAGGTCAGGAAGGTCACAGCTCTAGGGAAAAAACTATTCCTCAGTCTGCTGGTCCTTGTCTGGAGGCTTCTGAAGCGCCTGCCTGAGGACAGGAGGGAAAATAGTCCATGTGCCGGGTGGGAGGAGTCCTTCAGACGCAGACAACGCTTCTTCTGGATGTCCTCAATGGCAGGGAGTGGAGTTCCTGTGATGCTCTGGGCAGTTTTCACTACCTGCTGTAGTCCTTTGTGCTCCACCACAGAGCAGCTCCCATACCAGACTGTGACACAGTTGGTTAGGATGCTCTCAATCACGCAGTGGTAGAAGTTCACCAGGATGGCTGAAGACAGATGGTTCTTCTTCAGTGTCCTCATGAAGAAGAGGTGCTGGTGAGCTTTCTGGACCAGGCTGGAGGTGTTGGTGGTCCATGACAGGTCCTCTGAGATGTGGGTCCCCAGGAACCTGAAGCTGGAGACATGCTGGACGGCCATCCTGTTGATGTGAATGGGCTCATGCGTCTTCTTCTCTCCTTGCTGAAGTCCACAGTGAGCTCCTTGGTCTTGCTGGTGTTAAGGAGCAGGTTGTTGTCGGCGCACCATGTGGTCAGGTGCTGTACCTCTTCCCTGTAGGCTGTCTCATCGTTGGTGGTGATGACACCAATCACGGTGGTGTCGTCTGTGAACTTGATGATGGAGTTGGATCCATGCACAGGTCTGCAGTCCTGGTGAAGAGGGAGTAGAGAAAGGGGCTCAGCACACAGCCTTGTTTGCAGCGCTGCCAACAAAGCAAAGGGTGGCTACTTGACTGAATCATATTTATGAGTTAGTTCACACGTCTCTGTTATCTACATAATTCCTCATGTGTCCATTCATAGTGCTGAGTAAAATGAGTTGACGGCACACTGCCATGCATGATACATCCACGTGATCAGAGAGAGGTGCACAGAAATAAAAGCACATCAATGGTGAGATGTCATTTATGAGGCAGAGCGTTCAGAGCTATGATACAAACCCTCTTGGAGAATGGTGGAAATATTCAAACCAATCTATGACAGGAAGGGTTCCCATGTTTTACTGTGTAGTTTACACGTCAGATAATCCAACAACACATATTCAAGTGTCACTCTTTGCCACTGAGCCTTAGATGGAGCTTTATCCATTATCCAGTTCAGAAGAAAGCACTTTCTAGAACAGTAAACAAGTGTTTGGTGAAGTTTTCTTTTCAATTTGCCACAAACAATGTGTAAACTACCAGTTTCTGTTTTACACTTGGGGCGTAGTGAAGATGTGTTGGGGCTGAATTTATAACATTGGGAGGGAGAGATATGGGCCCTGTGGAAGAGCTGAAGTTGCATGGCTCTCACTCGGTTACACACAGTGTTTTTTCACTCTCCTGGATGTGACCCTCGCTCATGCTGCCATCTTGAAAACCCCCAGGAATCAAGACAATATTTGAGCAAACCTATTAAGGAAATGATTTTATGACTAAGTGAATATGAAGAACTGAACTGTCAGGACGCCTTGAGGTATTTTTCATATAGAAATGAATGTCATCACTAAAGAAAGAAACTCACTTAGAACAATTTGCCACCAGCGCCACATACGTCAAACCCAGCAGAGGCATCAATGTCGACCCAAAAAAATGACATAAATCTACATAACAGATATAAATCTAATTCGTTTAATCGCCAGAACTTTAGAAACTATTCAGAGATCTCCTCAGAGCCTGTCAACCAAGGCTAGCGCTCATAGTTGCTGACCTGGGTCAGGCTAGCTAGCTCCAGGGTTGGGCGGCCTTTCCTCACAATATCCAGCTTTTCCTTCGAAGTCCAAAGTGAAAATGTCTTTCTAAGAAGATCTGCAACCACATGGATAGCCTCTGCTCCTTCCTCCATGGTGGCTTCAACACATAGCTATCGAAACGTTAGCGTTGATGAACCACCACTGGTTTTACTCCAGTTCAACATAGAGACGCTTTCTACATGATAGACACATTTCTATCTAGAATATAGAAGAGTTTCAAACATGGAATGGACATGAGATATGTTGTGTTCATATGTAAATCTATGTCTGATATCTAGAGTTTTCTATCTAGAAGGTAAATCTATTAAAGACTCAAGTGGTGTTTCTTGTCACCTCCTCAGTATATGAATGAAAACATATTAGTGTGAGATTGTGTTTCTCCTGGTCCCACTGTGCTACATATCTGCTGACAAGACACCACAACATGTTACAAGACAGAATAGAAAAGGAATAAATGAACAGAAGGTTTACTAGTATATGAAGAATGTGTCTAAAAATATATACAAGATATTTAATGTCTGTATAAAATATAGAAAGTCTATGAACTGGAAGATAGTATAAAATATATACGTTGATCATGATGGACCTGAGTTTGTTGAAAGTCTCAGTGTCAGTGAACGCATCATGTGTGTCCTCCATGGCTCCATCTAGTGGACGGATAGTAGAAGTACAGCAGCTGATGAATAAGAGCCAATCAGTGGAGGATCAGCTGATCTGTTTACAACATGAATGATTAGTGTTTCAGCAGCATGGACCAGAGAGAGGACAGACTGGAGGGACCTGGACCTGGACCTGGACCTGGACTTGGACCTGGACTTGGAGCCAGCTCTGTGTCCTTGAAAAGCAACCCGTTAAAGGAAATTCTTACTGATTTTAAACAGAGTCCAAGGTAAGTTGTTAATATTTCATCCACATTAAAGGATTTTAATCAAAGAGAATTTTCCTGAATAATTGATCTAATTTAATCAGTGATGTTTTTCTATCAGGACCCGTCAGAGACCAGAGTCTGATCACCATGAACCCAGCTGTGTGTCCTTGAAGAGCGACCAGTCCAAGGACATTCCTTTATATTTTAAAGGAGGACATGGTTCTGGTCCAGAGAGGTAAAGTGTCAGTAAATCTGTCTGACTTGAGGAGCTGAGGATAAATAAACGTTGACTTGCTCATGTCTGTTTCATCTCTGCTGCTTAGATGTTGTAGATGTTTCCTCAGAAGGTAAACAGATGTTGATCTAAAACAACACAGACACACTGGAAGAAGAAGATAGACAACATATAGATCTACAGTAGAACAATCACTAACTTTATACAAGTCACATGGTTTGAGGAACTTGCTGAATTCTTGCTTCTTCTCCAAAGATCTTCTAAAATGGCCGACACAGTAAGTGTCAGGCCTTAGAGGAGGAGACAGATAAGAGACTGATCTTTGAAGCAGAGTAGTGTCTTCAGTCTTTAATCAGCTGTTCAGTCTGTTTCCATGGAGACAAGTCTTCATTGTGTTTAACTGTGGACCAGAGAGAGAGAAGATGAGATGTGTCTGAGGAGAGGAGGAGCTAAACTAATGCTAAGCTAAGCAGAGTTCACATAGACACAGTCTGCACATTAGTATGAAACATTGAGGAAGAGAGTCAGCAGCTCCACGTCTGAGGCCTCGGCCTGCAGGTCTTCTTCATGGTAGAGACTCAGATGAAAGTCATCAGCTGTAACGCTGCAGAGGAAGTGGAGCTGGAGAAGAAAAACTCCTGGTTCATCTACGTTCTAGTCTTCATGGACACTCGTGACCTTGGTTTATTCCTGGAAGAGTCAACATTGTTATGTCCAGAAACTAAACTGAGACAAAGACGTCTGGACTAGAAGACGTTTCCTCCAAGTGTTCAGCTCTAAATGACTGGTGGGGAGTTTAGGTTTTTATCACCTGAAGGTCACATGACTAGAGTCTGTTAATGACCTGATACTCACCTGGACCTGGACCTGGACCTGGAGGAACCTGTTCTGATGAACCTGGTGGTTCTCTGATGATCCATTAATGTCCAGAGTCTCCTCAGATGTTCAGAACATGTGGACATTGTTGTCCCTTGTCCTTCAGGTGTAGGTGGTAGTGTTGCTTTCGTCAACGAAAACTATGACTAAATATTATCGTCAACGAACCTGTATCACGTGACGAGACGTAACGTAAATGTTGGTCATGCGACGATGACGATAATTAAATGTATAATGCAATATTGTTGACGAATAAAAACGAGACTAAAAGTGGTTTACAAAATAAAAACTGCTAAAATGTCTCTCCATTTTCGTTGACTAAAACGAGACGAGACGAAATGTTACGACGTTATTTTGTCATGTTTAGTCGCGTTATTATTATTTTGTAGTTTTTCTGTTTCCTGTGTCAAGAGCCCGTTTCTCTCGCAGGTGTCACTTCCTCAAGCTCCACTCGCGGCATTATCAAAGGCAATGAATATACCAAGAGAATACCAAGAGGCCAAACTCAATAGAACGCTCCAATGCAACACTTGCCCCCATGACGTGACAGCGCGGCCGCCATGATGGACTGAAAACTACAGGAAACCCCCGAAAAACAATGGGAGTCAATGGTATTCTAAGCTCTTTGGCATTATTTAGTACACAGTTACTCATTGCGCGGCTTGTGAGCCACATGCTCGTCAAGCTATAAGTGGCGGCTCGCATGGTAGCTTACAGTATCACACTGCCACTTGCCTTTAATTGCAAATTGCAATCCGATATTTACCGGCAATGCTACTTAAACTGCCAATACATTTCACGCAGCTGAATCACGGAAAGCGCGAATGAAAGTGGCCATGTGGCATTGTTTACAAAACTTGACCGCAATGTATGTTTGCAGGCAGGCGACGTAAGCTCCGCTAGCTAGCTTAAAACACAAAAATGGACCGGTTTTTAATAATAATAAAAAATTATTTTTTGTGGGATGTCCAATTTATGTGTAGAAATGCACAAAGGTGACTTATTATGGAATGGATGTATTCTTGAGTCTATAAGGTAACAATAATATAATAAGAACCTTGTTTGAAATAGGTTTGGCTTAAAGAAAACTTTGGTTTTGTCTATACTACAAGGTAATTATGAGTGGGTTAAATACAATTGCATTACTAAAAAGAGAATAAAATACAATTTTCATTGACTAAAACTAGACTAAATGTCATCAGTTTTTGTTGACTAAAACTTGACGAAAATGTGATCAGTTTTCGTCGACTAAAACTAGATGAAAATAGTCATGGATAATTCTGACTAAAATAAGACTAAAATGCTCAGACTTTTAGTTGACTGAAACTTGACTAGACTAAAAGGAGTATGAACATGACTAAAACTAATAAAAACTAAAATGACAGGTTGACACAAAGACTAGACTAAAACTAAAATTAAAACAGGCCGCCAAAAACAACACTAGTAGGTGGACAGCTGAGTCCTGACCTGAAGACCTTGTTTGAGTCGTAGAGAAGATAACATCCAGGCTATTTTGTGTAGACACTTTGTTTGTAAGTGTCCAAAGTTCAAATAGTGAAATATGTTTGAGGAGACAAAGAAACAGCTGATGGCTCTGAGGTGAAGAACATGTGCCTCGCTAGGATTATCATCTCTAACATGATCAGTCAGAGAGTCTGAGGTTTCTTAATGTTTCTGTCTGCTTTGTTTTCTGTGTGGCTGATAATGGCCTGTCAGTCACTCACTGTGGACTGGTGGACGTTTTACAGTCTTCAGTCTCTGGCTCTGGGTTCCTTCTCCAGCTGATTGATCAGGGAGGCAAAGCTTTATGAAACAGCTGCAGACTGAGCTGTTGATGGTCAGTGGGATCAGCAGGACTAGTAAACCTTTACCACTACAGAGACTCATCTGATTCACTCTTCACATCCACATATCACTCCAGGGACATTTACCTTGTCTTTGTCTCTGTGTGGACAGACATGATGAGAGCTAATTGTTGATGATTGGTCCACAGAGTCCACCAGCAGAGCTCAGAGGTTCTCAGTGGTCAGTCTGCCCAGCAGCATCAGACACAGCTGGACTCCATCTTTCTGGTCTGTACATGTACAACAACTACTTTCCATCATCTCCATGCTGCACTTTGTAGACCAGTGGATTGTCAGTGTGTCCAACATGGATCTGATGTTTGTCTCCATGGTTTCAGTCTGCTTGTGTCATTCATATGGTATTCTGTTCCAGCTGCTGGAGGACAACATCATGACTTTTGTGAAGAACCAGCTGAAGAAGATCCAGAAGGTTCTGAGTCCAGATTACCCAGAATGCTCAGAGAGTCAGAGGGGGGGTGAGGAGGTGTTGGAGGGCGAGGATGAAGAGCAGAGGAGGAGCAGCAGAGATTTATTTGTGAAGATCACAATGAACTTCCTGAGGAGAATGAAGCAGGAGGAGCTGGCTGACTGTCTGCAGAGCAGTAAGAGGATTTCTCTAAACATTGAAGCTGCTGGAGAAATGGGACATTTACTAATGTCTCCAGAGATGAACCAAGATATATTCACACACTCATTCTTTAGAGCAATGACATGTTGGAATATTTACTGGAGAGATTATTCATTCATCTTATTTCTTGTTTCTTCATTCAGGACTTTGTGGACGTAAAGTTAAATGTGCTCTGAAGGAGAAGTTCCAGTGTGTGTTTGAGGGGATTGCTAAAGCAGGAAACTCAAGCCTTCTGAATGAGATCTACACAGAGCTCTACATCACAGAGGGAGGGACTGCAGAGGTCAATGATGAACATGAGGTCAGACAGATTGAAACAGCATCCAGGAAAGCACACAGACCAGAAACAAGCATCAGACAAGAAGACCTCTTTAAAAGCCTCACCTGGAAGACATGGACCAATCAGAAGAGTGATGACAAAGGGAGTGGCTGGCATTGGAAAACAGTCTTAACACGAGTTCACTCTGGACTGGGCTGAAGACAAAGCCAACCAGGACATCCTCTTCATATTTCCACTGACTTTCAGAGAGCTGAATGTGATGAAAGAGAGAAAGTTCAGCTTGGTGGAACTTGTTCATTACTTCTTTCCTGAAACCAAAGAAGCAGGAATCTGCAGCTTTGAAGAGTTCCAGGTTGTGTTCATCTTTGATGGTCTGGATGAGTGTCGACTTCCTCTGGACTTCCACAAGACTGAGATCCTGA